>CM043018.1:1414938-1578685 GCA_023690525.1 Holotrichia oblita
AGATTTGGTGCTGCTGTTTGTGTAGGATCTGTGAGCGGTTGGTAGTTAGAGTTTTGGGGGATACTGGAGGTTGGTGGGGTGCTAGTCTGTAGAAGTTAGTTAGAGTATATTGCTTGACGTTTGCAGTGATTTTTGTCAGTGTATTTCTTCTACTCTGGGGATGAGGTGCTGCTCATGAGGGGTTGACAGTTATAATTGCAGCATTTTTTAGGTACGGTTTCTAGTTTCTTGCATTCGAACGTGAGATGGTTCACTGAACGCAGTTGTATTATCTTTCGTGCTGTGACCCCACCTTTTTTTATTGATACCAACCCTAATCAATCTTCTCCAAGAACCTATCTACGAAATTCTGTCTGTCTGGGTGGAAGTTTTTCTTTTGATCTTTTGCGCTAAGTGGTAGCACAACAGGCGTTGGTTGGAGTAGAGGATCCAATATGGATAAAGGTAAAAAAAGCTCAAAAAGAATGAAGAAACTTTAACAATTAAATAAAGGTAAATATTATAATAATAATTCATATTTTTTTATCCCTAGACTTTGTCTTGGTCTTTCCGAAAAATCTTGAAACTGTAATCTTTAGGGTATCGAGATTAAATAACTTGACTTGCTATCATACTAGATTAAAATCATTTTTCTCCTTTTTGGACCGATTTTTTTGTGTTTCTCATCCCCGAACTTCCATACCTGGTGTAGTTTTGACTTTTTGCCGCCCCACGTTTCGATTTCAATTGTACTTGATGATCAAATCCCCTTTCATAATCATGTGTTTGTTACGTTTAAATATCCAAATCTTTAATGCCAAACTTTTAAAATATCACTCTTGGTTAGATTGGCTAAGAAATCTTCAATCCCAACACTTATTTATGATTTTCATGCCCTTATTTGCTGCACATTCAGAAAAAAATATTGCAGCTATTAATTTGCATTTGTACCACTTTGAATTGGCTTGAAGCTTCATTATTTAAACTCAAAAATCTTCAAACGTGTCAAGCAAATCTCTCCTGCAGGTTGTGTAAAGTGAGAAGCTGGTTCACTGTCTACTTCTTTCGAGGTAGACGGCGTCTTCCTGAAGTTCGATCAGTTTACTTGCCTCCATCCATTTTCTATGCGTACTTGCTTACCTTAAGTGATACTGGCGTTACCATTATTTTAGCTTTTTCTACAGATTCATCTGTGAGGTTTGTAACTATCTGTTTCGTTAAGGATATCCAACGTAGGTAATTATTTCCGTATTTTGAAGGAAGTGTTGTGAGAATTTTTTTTTTGTTATGAGGACTTCCTCGTTTTGATCGCGTTTATTTGCTTCCAATTTAACCTGAAGGACTCCGTTATTTGTTTTAAGATCTCATAGTTTGCTTCAGTCTAAAGTTTGCTAAAAGATGAACTGTCAAACTTCAACTTTGGACATAAACTCTAGCATATACAGATCTTCCACAACAATGCATTATTTAATTGAAATGATTGTTCAATAACGAAAGAAAAGTGCGTAGTACACCGGACATTAGCTGGACGCAGAAAGAACCCAATTTGATTCTAAGGCATGTTCGAAACGGAACCATCACTTTCATACTAGCGTTCAGAAAATTATCCACCTTGGAGGAGTTGAAGGAGTTTGAAGAAGCGAGTTGATGCTCGAAAATACTGTCAAGAAGAAAGTCATGTCTCATTTTTGGGCGAAAAATAAAGCAAAAAATGGTCACTTAGTAATCAAAACTTTAGAAAAAAGGCTTCTTCACTTTAAGACTTGATGTAAAGAAAATAACAACTTGTCATTGGGATGAAGCAGTAAAGCTATGAGCACCCTATTTGGTTATATATCAGTCAGAGCAATACACAAACCAAAGCTTGCCAAAACATTTATTGTCACAAAATAGGATGTTAAGACTTTACTACGACCAGATTATTGAATCTAATTGATCTGACTGTACAGATATGACACACCTAAAGAAATATGGTTGCTTCTTGACTGCTTGACTTGCTTTGACTTTTGTTTCATCAATTTCGATTACTTACTACTCTACATTTAATAAATTTGTTAGGGGTTGGTTTCGTGTTCTTTTTTTTATGTATAGTGGGTGCTTAGTTGCAGTGACTCCGTAAGCTGTATTGCTTGTCTGGCTATCACTGCAACTCTCGCGGTGTAGTTTTGTTGTAATTGACCATCGACCCCGTTTTACTTATTGATGTTATAGTTCCAATTCCATCGACTCCTGTTCGGATCAAACCACATTTTTTTTGCCGGATCAGCAAAATTACTGCATTACAACTTTTATTTTGATCATACATACGAGGGAGCGTTTTTATATTCGCGGAATGGGGGATAAGGGGTGGAAATAAAAAAACCAAATTATTTTTCTTTTTCAATAGATTCACCTGCAAGACGGATACATTTTTCACATCTTTCAATTAATTTATATATACCCTCATAAAAAAATGATTTCTCTTTATCTGCAAAATACGCCGAAACTGCCTCCTTGACTTCATCATCGGCAGTAAATTTTTTACCCCGCAGCTCTTTTTTCATTTTCGGAAACAAGTAATAATCACTCGGGGCCAGGTCTGGGCTGTAGGGTGGGTGATTCACAATTTCGAAGCCCACCTTATGCAGGGCAGCTAACGCAACGCGGCTCTTGTGGACGGGCGCGTTGTCGTCAAAAGCAGCACACCTTTCCCCGTCTTTTCTCTTTAATGGATTCTTTTAGTCGCTCTAATATTGAAGCGTAATATTCTCCGGTTGTAGAAACACCTTTATCTTTATAATTAATCAACAATATTCCTTCCGAGTCCCAAAATACCGTTGCCATGAGTTTCCCAGCTGATTGTGATACTTTAAATTTCTTGGGAGGTGCTGTGCCCTTTTTATGCCACTGCATGGAGTCTTGTTTGGACTCAGGTTCATAATGATGAACCCAAGTTTCGTCTCCAGTAACAATTCGACTCAATACACCGTCCTTGTCTTCATTACAGAGTTTGTTGTTTTTGCGGCGGCGTGAGCATTCTCGGCACCCATCTTGCGCTGACCTTAGACGTGCCGAGATGATAGTGTAGGATTTTAAAAATTGTTGTATCGAATACTCCAACCATTTCTGCGAGTTGTTTCTTCTTTAGTCGAGCATCTTCAAGTACAATTTTTTCAATTTTTTGGGATAAGTGCTGGCATGGTCTCCTCAATGCTCCTGCCCGACCTCGGGTCGTCTTCAAGGGATTCCCTTCCTTGTTTAAATAAAGTATGCCACTTGTACACCATGGTTTTTCCTGGACAAGAGTCGCCGTAAACCAATGACATCTCATTCATTATGGTCGCGACTGATTTTCCTTGCCTGGTAAGGAACTATTTCACTTTTCACTCCTGATTATGTTACTTGGTTGACGATAGCTCAAAGACTGACTGTCAAATAACAATGAAACTTCGTATTTATACTAATTATAAGTCCCAATGCGCCTAATCACCCCCCTACAACCCGCTCATTCCGCGAAAATAAAAACGCTCCCTCGTATAAACTACAGCAAAATATATGTTGACCGGAAATGTACCGGCCTTACCTGGTAAACATTTCCGAAATAATTTTATTCATTGGCATTCAATATTATATCCAGGCATGCATGTTAATTTGAAAGTTAACAAGTTTGGAATAATTCATCAATTTTATCGCTATTAATTTTCAAAAACATCGTTCGTAATACTGTTTGCATTAATTATTATACTACGAGGGAATATTTATCAATTTAACAACGATCGAGTAAATAATGATTAAATATTGTTTGTATAACAGACAGAATATTGTGTGCATAACGTTCTCTTTGTTTTGTGCGAATTCAAAACGGAAAAAAATCTATCTAGAATCGCATTAATTTCCGTTTGATAAGATAAATATTATTTGAATCGCCGTGTGTGACTACTACAGTTCTCGCTACGTAAATTAGTACATATCAAACTGAATCAACCAATCATAATTCTAATAAAAGTTCCGGTTCCTAAAATAAAGCAGACATATATAATTCATATTTCAGTTACATCACGACAACAATCAGTAATCATCAAGTACAAACAGCATCATATAAATTTACCCCCACCCTGCTTATCTTCCGCTTTGCGAGAGCTTCATTGTGCTACTAGCGGTGAATTACCCTAGTGCTTGCGTATCTGACGCAGGGTGAAGCGGTTCCGTTCGGCGTAGCTCGACCCTTGAGCTTCTACGGAGCTTTCGCACGCGATTCAGAGACACTCGACGTGTATCCGAAAAAAAAAGGAGAAAAAAACGAAAGTTACGTCAAAATAGGCGGACTGCTTTCGCTCGTATATAAGGTGGTTAGTAAGGGAAAGTGTGTTATTTCCGTTCCTGTTGTGCTCGCTTTATTTTTGTTGATGTAACGTCTATAGTGGGTGTTTTTTTGTGTGTTATATTTATTTCCGGGAAATATGTGCTTATAAGTTTGTATATTTGACAAGGATATCTACTATTACGAACATTCTCGCTCTTGTCTAAGGTAACGAAACGTTTTTCTTCTTGTTATTAATTTTTGTTTTTCCAACTTCATGATCAATCATATATTATATGAGAGAAAGTATTGTGTCGTTTCTTTTTATTCGAGACTTCGATTATTTCATGCAAAATTCCTGTTAAAACTACAATGAAATGGGGGAACACTATTGAATCGTTTCCTCTTCGCGATAAATATGTAAAATAACTTCATATTCATGTAGCAGACATTTCATAGGAAATAATATTTACGAGCTGTAATATTCGCATTTGCATATCTTAAGTGTGTACAAGTCGGGCGTGTAATTTGAAGAAAATGCAGAATATATGTAACTTGCTATTTGTAGATGTGTGTGTGTACTTTGTGGAATTGTATAATTAGAAATACAGGGTGCATAGATGAATAATCAGTTCTTAGTACATACTATGTATAATATTAAAATGCTTTAATGTCCTAATAAATGTTTGGATAAAATTCAAAGCTGACGTTATATACATAAGATCAATTAGAAGTACTTAAATTGGAGTATTTAGGTCGTTGTTGCGAATGACTTTTTTTTATGAGCTTGTACATGTACGCTTTAACAAACCAATTAATACAGACGATGTCGAGACGGCAATCTTTGCAAATGTGTGCTTAAATACATACATAAGTGAGTCGTAAGTCTTTTCATAGTTATAAATAGGAAGTCTGTTTAATAACAAAGAAATAAATATGTATTATATCACTCAAAATAGACTCAACAAAATTAACCCAATTATTTTTTAAAAACTTTATTATTTAAATATTTCGTTTTACAAATGGATATGCTACAGGTACTGGGTGAATCTGTACCTTCATATCAGGTGATGAAAAATTGGGCAAGAGACCTGTGAACAAGGTGTTAGTGGTGGACGGCCGAAAACTGTTGTTTGCAAAGGAAACATTGATTTAATCCTGAAATTCATAGCTCACACTTGCAGCTTTCAAATAGGTAGCGTAGAAACCATTTTGCATAGAGAGAGACGAATTTGACTATCATTAACCAAGATTCGTCACTGTGGATGAAACTTGGAAACACCATTATGATCCTGAATCAAACAGGCATGAAATTAAGGCACAAGGGTTCACCACCCCCTCTAAAGTTTCGTGCGATCCTTATAAACTTTTTACCACATGATCAAATTATAACTATAACATTAGAGTGTGATAATTTATCCTGCACACAGCAGCTGTGTTTCAATTTTCCAGATCTGGCCCCTAGCAGTGGCAGATAACCCTAACGGGGACAGGGGGGAGAGGGAACGCGGGTGCAGTTTAAAATCTAAAATAATAACCAAAAGACGGAAAGGTGCGATAATGGAGATGGAGAAGTTATTGAAACTATAGATTGAAGACCACATCCAAAACCATATTCCTTTGAGTCTCATGGTAATACAAACAAAAGCAAAGAGCTTATTTGAGGATCTCAAAAGAAAATTTCCTGATCGAACGCAATCATTTGTTGCAAGTAGTGGATGGTTTTCTAGATTTAAGAGCCAAGCCAGCCGGCTTTTACAACGTTCAGGTATCAGGAGAAGCTGCAAGCGGAGACATAGAGGCTACCATCACAAATTTTAAATGTAGACGAAACCAATTTATATCATCACAAGATGCCATCTCGTACGTACATTTTCATAGAAGAACCGTCGAAAAATAGACTAACGATTTTGCTTGGCGGAAATTCGTACGAAACCTGTAAGCTTAAACCTATTCTTATACAGGGTGGGGCACATAAAGTGTTACAGAGCAATAGCACTCAAACGATTAATCCTATCGAAAAAGGTTTCAGTCAAAAGTTTCAGTGTTCGGGAAGGCAGTCATACCGGACCACTCAGTTTTTTTATCGGTGTAGGCGTAGAAGCTATGTCAATGTCAACTCCAATTTTTTAAATGGAACCATGTATTTTCGTTTCAATTACATTATTACTGATTTTAAGACGAATTCAGCGACCTCCAACACAAGGTCATTCTAGTCATGCAAAGTATGAAAATAGTCGAAAAATATCGGAATTATTAGTATCAACTGTCAACGCATACGGCTGTCAGTTAGTTACGCATTACCTTCCCTTTGTGAGTACATGGGATCGCGAAAATGAATGATTATCATTATTATTATTATTATTATTATGACCGTTCCTGTCGATTCGGTACAATGAAACAAACACGAGCCAAACGTCGACCGATTGTTGATGAAAATGCGGCTGCTACCTTAGCTTCTACTGCACAAAATCCCCATGCGGGCACCAGGCAAATGGAAAGAGAGAGTGGAATTAGTCGGCGATCTGTATTAAGAATATTACATCAACACAAATTACATCCGTATTATATGTCACTGCATCAGGATTTGTACGGCAATGATTTCCAAAATCGCGTCAATTTCTGTAACTGGATTCGTCGAGAAATGCACACGGATGTTTCATTTTTAAGTCATGTGCTTTTTTCTGACGAAGCTAACTTCACAAATACGGGAAATGTGAATAGACATAACATGCATTACTGGGCAAATGCAAATCCTCGATGGACGAGAACTGTATGATATCAACATCCGTGGTCCGTTAATTGTTGGGCCGGCATTGTCGGTGATCACGTCGTTGGTCCACATTTTTTTGAAGGTCACTTAAGTGGGCAAGTTTACGCAAACTTTCTGCAAAACGTACTGCCCGAATTACTGGAAGACGTGCCCCTGCTAGTTCGCAGAAACGTGTGGATGCAACACGACGGTGCACCATCCCATTATGCTCTATGTGCAAGACAAGTCAGTGATGAATGAGATTTTTGGTGAAAAATGGATAAGATGAGGCGCTACTGTTGCTTGGCCATCTCGTTCGCCAGATCTAACACTAATGAATTACTGTTTCTGGCGTTTTGTCAAAGGACACGTAATGGCGGAAGCACTTACTACGCCTGACGACACGAGAGAAAGAATACGCCGAGCATGTACCGAAATAACACCACAAATGTTGGCTAACGTTAGACGGTCGTTTCCCCGGAGAATTAACCACTGCTTACAAGCGGAGGGTGGTCACTTCGAGCATCTTCTGTAGGTAGACCCAAACCTAAGTTCGTGGATCCTTTGATGCTGATTATTCCGATATTTTTCGATTTTTCGACTATTTTCATACTTTGCGTGACTAGAATGACCTTGCGTTGTAGGTCACTGAATTCGTCTTAAAATCTGTAATAATGTTATTGAAAAGAAAATACATAGTTCCATTAAAAATTGGAGTTGACATTGACGTAGCTTCTACGCCTACACCGATCAAAAAACTGGGTGGCCCAGTATGACCGGCTTCCCGAACACTGAAACTTTTGTCTGAAACATTTTTCGATATGATGCATGATGAAGCATGGATGACATTGGATATATTTGAAGACTGGTTTAAACATTGCTTTGTTTTAGATGCAAAGAAATATTTGCGAAGAAAATGGTATTCGTTTCAAAATCTTACTGATTTTAGATAATGTTCGCAGTCATCCTACTTATTTAAACGATTTACATCCCAGTATAAAGTTAGTTTATCTTCCTCCCAACACTACGGCATTATTACACCCCATGGATCAAGGGGTAATAGCTAATTTTAAAACGTATAATTTACGACGAACGTTTACTCAAGCCATTAATACTCTCGACCATAATGTAGATTTAACACTGAGACAGTTTTGGAAATCTTACGACATCTACCAAGCTAAAAAAAACATTGGAATAGCATGGGGAGATGTCACTGAAACGGCTAGACGAAGAGTATGGAAGAAAGTGTGCCCACAGATTGTTGAAAGCAGTGTAGCTTGTTATAAACAAATTTACGAGGAGAGGAAGAGAGCTGTCGTTCAGACATCGCTGGATAGTTTCCTAAAAAAAGTTAATCAGCATTGATGTAACCAGTATTAGTGATGATGATATCTTTATTTATATTTGTTACTTTTGTAGTCAGTAAGCTAAAGTTTATGTTGATTAAAAATAAATCATATTTCAAATCCGATGGAGTGTGATGGGATGCTCTCACGATGATCCTCGTCGCCTCACGAAGTCAAATGCCATAATTTCGTGAGGTGACGAGGATCATCGTGAGAACATCCCATCACACTCTAAAATTATGCCATTTTACAACATAGAAAGTGTTTTTAATTCTTTAACGCTCTTTTTTTTGTTAGGTTAACAGAGTAGATGTAATTGTCTTTCTTGAATTGTTTCGGGAGACAGAAACATTTGCATGCCTTAATTTATCACTAGGCTTACGTTAAGCAATAAAAATAGTGATTTCAATCTTTGCGACTTAATATTTATATTTTATTTTCTTGTTCGAGTTTGATAGTTTGATCTAGTTAATTAAGGACCTACAGATTCTTCTTTTAAATTTCAGCATTTAGCTATTCTCTTCATTTGTCTACATCCAAAATTATCCTCTTTTCTTAAATACGTTGGTATTATTCCCGACTGCCGTATCACAATTTTAAATGCCTACTTTGGCCAATTACAGGCTGCCCCTTGGTATGCAATTAGATTACTAACGGCATTGTGAGTTAACATTGTATATTTAAAAAAATCAATTAAATATAAAGGAACATAGACCACACAGCAAATTCACACCAATACATGAAGAGATGGCCTTTGAGCACCTAGAGTGGAAATTGTAGGCAACTTCCAAGCAAGTTTTTCTAGCTACTTTCACTAAATCAACCACTTCAAGATCATTTTTCTTTTAGAAGTTCTGAAATGTTACAATGTGTTGTACTCGACCATCCACCCTGGTGGGTAAAATCCTTTTGAGAGTTTCATGGATATCCTGTCACACTGATCAGGCAGATTTTGTAAGGAGTTCGATATATATTAAAAACTTTCTACAGGTTTACCAATCTTTAATCTTTCCTTTATTCGTTGATGTGGATACACAAGGAAGGAGGTATGGATTGATACCCAACAGACATATAAATCAATCATTTATGGCCTCTTCAACAAATTTTATCTCTGCTCCTCCACTACCCTCCCTCTATCCTCTGCTTGATGCCTGATGATTCGAAGAAATGCTTCTAAATTTAAACAATAATCCTAATCTAGATGGATTATTACTGCTGGTGTATGCTGATGTATTGGTTCACTTTACAAACGCAGCAACAGATGAAAAGTTATATTTGATCTATCTATGCTATTTTTAAACTCTCAAGTACGTTTAGTTTTTTCTTTAATCAGGTATTAATCACAATAATTTTTTTTGGCTTGAACATTACTGAATTATTATTTTTGAATATTTTAGCCCTTCACCTTCATTGTCGATGAACTATACAAAACTTTTTATTAATCTAGCTTAATATGAAGAGGCAGAAGAACAACTCTCATCAAGTGAAAGACACACAGGTTACATTATTTGTACTTGACTTAAAAGAAGTCCTTTTTTTAAGAAACCTTCCTTTGTTATTTTTTTAAAAACCTTTCAATACTTTCATTCTTCAGGGCCTTAATTAACTAAATAAGGTTAATTTACACAATAGATACAATACAGGCTAGGAATACATGTGTGTTACATGTCGTCACTTAAGAAGGCTCCAGATGTTAGATTTCTGAGTCCTGCGTTGTTTCATTCCTTCAGAGTAATCTTCTGCTTCAGTCTAAGTATTATTTCCTTAATTCTGACCAATTCTCTTTGACTTCTGCTTCTATCGCTTCTTAATACGTTTCCAGATCATTATAAAGGCTAATCTTCAAGCCATTGTGGTTGTCCAAAGTCTTCCCCTATTATATTTCCTTCAATTTCTCTCCTTTACCATCATTTATAGCAATTCATGAATGAATCAATGAATGCAATCGACAATTCTATATCCAGAACATCATTTAAGGACGTTACCTCAATTGAACCATATACGAGGGAGCGTTTTTATATTCGCGGGATGGGAGATAAGGGGTGGAAATAAAAAAAACCAAATTATTTTTCTTTTTCAATATGTTCACCTGCAAGACGGATACATTTTTCACATCTTTCAATTAATTTATTTATACTCTCATTAAAAATGATTTCTCTTTATCTGCAAAAATACGCCGAAACTGCCTCCTTGACTTCATCATCGGCAGTAAATTTTTTACCCCGCAGCTCTTTTTTCATTTTCGGAAACAGGTAATAATCACTCGGGGCCAGGTCTGGGCTGAAGGGTGGGTGATTCACAATTTCGAAGCCCACCTTATGCAGGGCAGCTAACGCAACGCGGCTCTTTTGGACGGGCGCGTTGTCGTGCAAAAGCAGCACACCTTTCGTAAATTTTCTCCGTCTTTTCTCTTTAATAACTTCTTTTAATCGCTCTAATATTGAAGCGTAATACTCTCCGGTTATAGAAACACCTTTATCTTTATAATCAATCAACAATATTCCACCCCCCTACAACCCGCTCATTCCACGAATATAAAAACGCTCCCTCGTAGATCCATATGGATTACTTGACTTGATTCTTCAATTTTGTTTCACTTAATTCATTACTAAGTTTGTGTTGCTGATCTACAAAGACAGAAGACTTATTTCATAACCCTTTTCCATGGCTCATCCACCAGAGATGAAACACTTTCCTTATGATTGCTTTTTTTTTATTGGTCCTTATCGTACTGCTTTGTTTGCTTCTTAGATATAGCTTTTAATACATACTAAGGAATCGATTTAAACGTTTAAACTCCGTAACAATTCCGATAAATTCCATTTTTATAACAGGAACCACAGCAGTTCATCTTTCTAAACATAAAAAGAGGGCACACGTTTCTCCCTTACATCGATCGATTATATTAGCGAAACGTATTTAGGAAATTACATCGAGCTCGAAGAGCCGAAGAAACTCCACCATAATATATCTAATTATTTCGTCGTTCTGCAAAATGAATAAATCCATTTATATCGAGGACACGACGCTAAGGGAAAAACGGTCATTGTCAAAGGATCAAGGATATTTCGTTTTCGTCGCCATTTCGATCTAACAAATTAGATGACTTTCGTCGGGTTTTCCACGATCCGAACTGCACCACCTCCTTCTAACGGTTAAATAAGACGTGAGAGGGAAAGAGGAGGAATTGAATTTTAGAACCGTTTGTGCTCGATCAATTCGATGCAGCTTTTCTTCCGTGTTAAAGCGAATAGATGCATTTCAGGGTAATGATACTACATATTTAAATTAATTCTTATTAAATGCATTCTTTATATTGTAAGAGAGAGATTGGATTGGCCGTAAGATATCGCTGAATTTATAATTGTATATAACTAATTCTAACTGAATGTGCGCCATCTGTTCGAATTTGGCCGAGTTAATTGAGGATTAGAGGACCTTTCCCTTAATCAAATAATAGTTGACGAAATGAACTGTGAAAGGAGGATGTCCCAACACCGCCGTCTACCAAGGACAATACAGAATTTAATTAAATCGATAACTGGATTATCTAGTCTACAAGGTAGCGTCATTAAATTTCAAACCATATACCGCACGATCTTCATTTAATATAATACATCCGATGGTGATCCAGCATCGTCGTGGATGTGATATGAAATAATGCCGTCGCTTTGGCGCCCAACCTAAGCAACTACTTAACCGTAACATCTCTATTAGGTAGTTTAGTGTTCGGCTTCCCGTTAATGTCCCCAGTACCCGGTCTACAATCATACATAATTAAAGTATTTTATAGGTTATGTAGTCGTAAAATGTTTATTTCACTACGAACCCCCTTTTTGTCTAAAGAACTTAGAACCCGCTACACTAACCGAGCCGTTTATACCGCCTCAATGTTATGCAAAGTTTTAGTGCCGACTAAATCCAATTTACAACTTCCCGCATATAATTAGAATTAAGAAGATAATCGCGAATACAGAGCCCTCCAAAAGTCGTAACACTATATTATAACATAGTATATTATATACGACGTCCATTTAATCGTTTAAATAAGCCGTCATCTATCCGGCAAACGTGCGCATTTTAATAATAAAACAGGAGCGGGAGATGATCATCGGACGACCGCCGTGGGTGTCCCGCAGGGTCGCGCGTCGGTTCCCTTTCGCTTCGTAATCTTTACAACGGCACTCGAGCGGTCCTTTGAGACCGGACCAGAGCCACCGTCGCCGTCTGAATTATTGAAATGAACGTTTTACGTACGCGACGGCGACGTCAAACGCCCACTTTCGCGTTTGCGAAACGCATACGGCGGGTCCCTCGAGGGGGCGCGGCGAAATGTTCGTTTCACGCCGCAGGCATGCCAACATGCGTTTATATATATATACGTGTACAGTATAGGGGAACGGTTGGTGTTCTCCCCTTTAAAATGTTGTATAAAGACAAAGATATACGTTTGAAGATTTTTTTTTTTTGAATGGTATAAAGAAGGGTGACGAATGGGTCCTATGCATACATAGTAATGTTTAAAGTAGATGGGATTTAGCGAAATATGAAGTTTGTTATCTACTATGATTGAGCAAATTTGGGCAATGAATGCACACTAAGTTGTTAGAAAGATAATAAACTGGTTCATATGCTACATTATCCGAATTGTTTCATGTGTTTATAAAAGCAATTGCTTATCAGCTTTCGTGCAATCCAACTATTGTGTCCGACTCCCTCTAAGAGGGTGTGGGGAGGGGGAGGGGTAATACCATGTCATATCAACACACCCATTCAACTTGACCATCTCAGATTTTGATGAAATTTGAATTATGGGCATTTAAAGTTTCTATAAATCGCCTAAAATTGCTCTGCGGGCATTTACTAAAATGGTAATTGCTCTTCTCTTATCATTGAGTTAGAGACTTGGGAGTGGTGTTAATTTCTTCTATTTTTAATGGCCTTTCATTTGATATGCAACACCTAAGAGGTCTTGAGAAAAAATGTTTTGAATTTGAATTCCAAATTTTTCACATAATAACTCCACTAGATAATTAACTTGTAGACTGACTGTTAGTACTTAAATAAAAGAACTTTCGTAGATTCTCGAATTACAAAACAAACTAGAAATCAGAAAGAGATCACTACTTTAAACATCCACACAACACTGATGCCCAGAGTCAGACTGAGATGCTTGCTGCTTCACTGCAGTGGTTGAGGATGTGAAGCAAGTCTCAATTTGTCACACACTGCCAGGGTTGCCATCTCAAAATCTTATTTGTCACTACTGGACTCCAAAATAGTCACCAAAAATAAGAAAACTCTTCAGGTCTCACACTGGATTGAATTTTTTGAAACTAGTAAAGAAACTTATTGATAAATAAACACACATACATAAGACATAAGAACCCATAAGAAATTAGATCTTCACATTTTTCTTGGCCTACACGAATTTTACCTCTGTGAAAATTTTTATCAAAATCTGGGATGGTCAAGTAAAATTTTTAATTTAAGTATGTTGATTTGATACGAATGGAAACAAGGTTCCATGTTGTTACTTAATTTATGCTACAATTGTGCAAGTCAGTGTATGAAACGCGATGAAGTGTTGCTGCAAAAGAATCAGAAGACTTGGAGAAGATTGTAGACGCACTCTTTTGTTTGCCCTTTGTATATTGTTTCATTATATGGTGGCGGAACTGGTTTGTGTATTAAAATAGGTATCTTTGGTTTCTCTAAGCTAGATCATAATGATTTTGACATCGAGTAAACGTGGATTAAATTTAAGTTGGGCCGCATATTTTATGCTGTTGGTGCTGTTCACAGTCCACCTGAAACTTTTTTGACGCTTTTTGAATCTTGTCTGGCTAAGTCTTACTTCATCGGGGGCAAAAATATTTTGTTTAGGCGACCTTAACGTTGATTTCATCGATATTGGACAGTAACACCACCACAAATTTTTTGAAATCTCATTGATGTACTTGATTTAGAGCAAATTATTAATACACCAACACGCTTATCTTTTAAAAACAGCACCATAATAGATTTGATTTTGATGAATATAGTGCCGAGATGGTCGTTTATGTCGCCATCGTGAACGCTTCTGAAGTCTCTAATATTTTTAGCAGTAGTCCAGATTTCGAGCTATCTTAAAGATAGATAAATCGTAATTGGTAAGGAACAAACAGTGGATGTAGGAGCAGGAATTCCATAGGGTTCAATTAGATGCAAAGACCTTCGCCTTTGCTGACGACTTATGATAAATATGGACAAATTAGTGTCTCCAAGAAATTTGTGTGTAGACAAGAGAACTTACTCACTGAATCTGTCCTGATAAGAGGAGGAATACTAAGGGAAGACTACTTATCATAAACGATAGGGGAGGTTTTGGACAACATTTTGAACCTGTGGCAATAATGCCCAAAATGAAGGGACTTAGCTGTACCGAAAGGACAATCTTGTACAGCATACTACAAAAGATCGTCTTTTATGGGGCGTCGGTGTGGGCGGATGCACTAAGGACCCAAAAGCACCACAACTTGCTAATAAGGACGTAGTGGATCTATCTACCCTGCCTATTAACCTTATGGTAAAGGAAAGAATGCTTCTACATGGACAAAATCAAGGCAACAAAGGGCTGTGCAAGGAGGCCAAAGAAGCCTGAAAATGAAAAGGCACGGTGAACCCAAACTCTAATTAAAGACATTGGGATGTGGGTAGATCGCGCATATCGTAGGCTTGATTACAATTTGAATCGGGCTCTCACGAGATATGGCATCTACAGGTCGTAAGCTGGAAGATTTGGCAATGACGAGGTGATAGAATGCTGTCCACGAAACGTTCTATACTGAGCTAGGAACGACTTTAGACAGTCAAAATCGGCATTCACTTATGTTTGCTCAAGTATCCAATTAGTGAGCTCTCTTCGCTGTGAATGGTCGGTCGGCAGAAGTTGCGGAGCCAATTGGATTTTGTAGGCTTGGAGAAGCACATTTTTAGTGAGTTCAATTCTTGTACATAATGACGAATTGTCCTTTCTAGACTATCAACCACACTCCTGCGAACTGCCGTGATGTTTCGTTTTGACCGATCTCTACGAGCTTGTATCATGTGTACAACCAGCCTGACCGTTCTACTGCCTTTGTTCAGAAGATCATCAGTATATTTAGGCATGTATTCTTTGATGAATTCTTTAGCCTGCCGCTGACCTGAGAAGCTTTTCCACCATTCGAGGGATTTATTCGCCGAGTACCCCCAAGTATTTTGCTTCCTTAGCTATTGGGCTTTCTGTATCCTTTAATCTTACCGGTTTGATTTCCCTGAGGTCTCTTTTTTGTGTGGATGTGACAATCTATATCTTCATGGCACTAATTGGCAGCCTTTTCCAATTGCACCAATTGTTCGGCGTATTTAGGGCTAGGTCGTCTGCATATCCGAGCCAATGAAAGCCCTTGGGTGACAATTCCTCTAACAGCTCATCAACTAGGTTTGCCCACAGTAGAGGCGAGAGTATCGCTCCCTGTGGGCAGTCATCCTTTAGAAGGAAGAATGAACACAAAAGGAGCACTGATATAGTGCAAGCCGTCAAGTAAGGAGCTTCTAACATTTCTTCTGGTTTTATGTTGGGTTCTTCTAACACAACTGCACTACCCTGTATACTTCTTGCGTTAGATTTATTTTTATTTATTCCTTTTCCATCCATCTATTGTTCTCTCCGAGATTTCTCTCGCATTACACACGTTGCTATTCAATTTCCATGATAGCTCCAACGACTTTCCAGCTTTTCCAGACTCTGTATCGAGATCTTTAACTCTGATAGATCTTAAATTATTGCTCGAACGTTGCTTGTATCATAAAATTTTATATTACAGCTTATGTATATTATATTTCGTTAGCATACGAGATCTTAAGATATAGAAATATTACTTAGAATCGCTTTTACTAACCACAAAGAAACTACACAATCACACTATAATACAATACAACATACGTGAGTCAGATCGACTGACGTTTATGGACGACAGGTAACACAACTAACCCCTCTGTTCATGTGACAACTCAGACGTAATTAAATACGGTATTTTATTTACTTTAGATGGGAATCAGAGGCACGAAACGTTGCCCTCGCTAATGGGTGATTAACTTGAAAGGAAAACATTCAAAGTATCTAAATGGCGTACATTCTATGTGGGCGATGCATTATGTATATATGAAGCGTACTTAGCACGAGTCGAAACGTGTTTTCAGGTTTTTGTACTTTTAAGTTAAAGCCCCTTTCTGCCGTTACCGTTTTTTCTTTATTATTTTTGTTTTCTTTTTATATTTTACGACATTACGTACGATGCTAAATATTTTAAAAAAATCAGGATAAACATGCGTTGATAATGATATTTACGCGAAGCTACTTTGTACATACAACACGCGAAAGCCATATCTACCTGTTCAATCATTCACGATACATATTGACGCGATAATGTACTACACGATAGAATGAATACGCTCATGTATTATTTAAGTATTAAATCGACATCAACAAGGATATCCATTGAATTTGATTATTTTTATACTACTGTATGTCGTGATAAAACACATTACCATACCAAACATGATGATGTACTCTATGCTTTGTTGAAATGTTACTGAATGAAATCAGTGTAAACGATATTATCGTTATTCTACACAGACATACACAGTCTGTTCCAACATTAATGTCACTTGATGTGATGGAAGATACAGTATCACTTCTATTGCGAAACGAATGCACTAGGTTTGACCGACATTTATTTTAGAGCGCAATTACAATATTGATATTCATCAATCAAAAATCGTGTCGAGTTATAGGGAAGATAATTTTTAATGCGGGGGTGTTTAATTTTAATCTTTTAAATGCGGGGGTGACATTAATTTTGGAACAGACTGTACATGTATCGCTTTTGACATGGGCGACCAGGTGCTTTCGATCTATCCGATCTCTTCAGCGATCTTCCAAATTCTTGAGAAGGTTGTCGTTAGGCAGCTTCGGGCATTCTTAAAGTTTAATTAATGTGCGCTCGCTATTGTCGGGGCTGGATCTGTTTAAGGACTATTTCTCTGCTAATAGTTATGACATTGTAGCGGTAACCGAGACATGGTTGACTGCGGGGGTGTCTGATGATGCCCTGTTGTTAGAGGGTTATACTTTAATTCGACGGGATAGGAGTGATGGGAGACGGGCTGGGGGCGTCGCATTATACATTAAGAGTAACTTGTCATTTACTGTTCTGAATCTAACAGTCGTTAATGCCAATTTTGAACATTTATGGATAAAGATGATTATAAATAAGGTATGTTTCATGATTGGTGTTGTTTACAGATCTCCCTCATCTGATAGAGCTGTATTTTAAAGCTTTTAAATTTATTGTCCGATATCATTCTTGACACTCATGAAATCATAATTATGGGTGATTTTAATATCGACTTATTGCATTCTAACGATAAATATTGCCTCTTGTTCTCTAATTTGTGTGACTCATTGGGTATTAAGCAATTATTGATAATCCTAACGTGTAACTTCAACTTCACAGTCATTAATTGACTTTTGTCCTACTTTTTTACATACGCCTGTACTCAAGTGTGGTGTCGCTCATGATTTGCCGATATCTGATCATTATTTAGTTTTTGCCCAAGTAGATTGTATGTGTGCCTCCTCATGTTCCTCACTACCGAACTTTCAGAGATTTCCACCATTTCATCCATGACGATTTTTATAACGATCTTTAGGCGCTGCCATGGCACTGGATTTATAGTATTCAGGATATAAACAATAAATTTTTTTTTTAATTCTGTTTTAATTGACTTATTTGATATCTATGCGCCGCTTAAAACGGTCCGTTTTCGAAGGCCGAGGATTCCATGGCTAACAGATAATATACGACGCATTATGTCACTTCGGGATAAAGCATTCAGAAAGGCTAAGACTCTAAGGACCCCTGCTTCTATAAATTATTATAAACAACTTCGCAACTTCACAACCTCTGCCATTCGTCGTGAAAAAATGCCTATTTGCGCTTTGCATCTGCAATACAAGCTCTAGAAACCTATGGAAATGCCTTAAGACCTTGAATGTGTATAGTAGTGGCGCATCTAATACCACCGCATTTGGCTAATGTAAATGAGTTGAATAATCACTTTATAAATGCAATGTCTCACCATGCGGCTGATGAGGCTTTGGTAAATTTTTATCGCTAATGTTACTGTTGCTGCTCAATTCTCTTTCACCCTTGTTTCTGTTGACGAAGTTAAATCAATATTATTTTCAATTAAATCAGAAGCAATTGGTCACGATAGTATATCGACAAAATGTTAATACTTTGCTGTCCTTTTATACTTCCAATCATCACCCATATAATTAATTCGTATCTCTTGGACAATATCTTCCCTGGAAAATAAACCCTACTGGAAAATCAGTGTTATTTGCCAACAGCCAAAAATGGCTCCCCAATGAATTTTGGTGATATACGCCCAATATCGATTTTGCCGGTAATGTCTAAGGTATTAGAAAAGATAGTTGACCAACAAGTACGAATATACTTAGATGCTTTTAGCATCTTACCTAATGAACAATCTGGTTTTCGCTCTTTACAGCTGTGCAACAGCAATGGCTCACGTAACTGATGATATTTTCTCTGCTATTGATAGTGGACAAATTATGGTTCTGGTACTGCTGGACTACAGCAAGGCTTTCGATACCATCAATCACCAGCTGTTGCTATCCATTCTGCATTACGTTGGCTTCAGCTGGGAATCGATAGCCTTTTTTCAATCCTACATTGTGGGTCGTAGTCAGATGGTGTCTTTGCGGGACAACAGCTCATCTTCCAAGTGAGTGGTATCTGGTGTGCCTCATCGGAGTGTATTGGGACCCCTTCTTTACTTGGCATATATACTTCCGGCATCATAAAGAGTCTACGCCATTGCTCGTACCATATGTATGCGGATGATACGCAAGTCTATTTCTCTTTCAATGTGGACGATGCCCGGGATGCAATTGCGAAAATTAATGCCGATTTACAGTTTCTGACTACCGAATCATCTAGACATTCTCTAATAATTAACCCTAATAAGTCCTCAGTTATGGTATTTGGCCGGCCTTCTGCTGTATCCAGGATCATGCCTCAGGTGCGGATTGTGGTAAATGACGATGTACTGCCAAACGATTGAGTGTTCTCGAAAATCTTGGACTTTTATTGGACACACGTCTTCGATTCAAAAAACATGTCTCACGACTTATTAGTACCGCCTTTTATAAATTGAAAGTTCTTTATGGCAGCAGGGGCTGCCTAGATCAAGACATGAGGAAGTTGCTTTGTCAATCTCTGGTGCTTTCAGTCTTTAACTTCTGTATCAATGTATACTATCCTTGCTTGGATTACACTGACAGACTAAGAATCCAGCGAGTGCAGAATGCCTGCTTGCGATTCATTTATGGGTTAAGGCGATATGATCACATTTCACATACCCTCAAATGGGCAAATTGGTTAAGCATGTCCTCCAGAGCCAACTATCTCGCCTCTCTATTTTATTTCAAAATTATTTATTTCAAAAGACCCAATTACCTATATAGAAAGGTACTTTTCAGGACCGACGTGCACAACATTAACGTTAGGAGCAGGGGCCTACTGACGCCTCCCGCCCATCACCTGGAAATTTATAAATGAGAAGTTTCTCTTGTAACATTGTAAAATTTTATAATGCTATTCCTGACAATTTGAGATCTCTTGCTCCGTCTGCCTTTGCTCATGGCCTGATGAATTACCTTTAAGACTTTGTTATAACTAGGCGAGTGTGTTGAGCATAAAGTTCTAGATTTTTTTGTTATTACTTTTCATTGCAGCGTGTCACAATCGGTACTGCATGCTATGCATTCTATTTATTAATATATTTCTCTTTCATTATAATTAGCGTTTTGAGACTCGAATTTAGTTAGTAAGGATAGTTTAAGTTTAGGTACTAGAGTCAGAGCAGCTGTTGCTTCGCATACAGCTGATCTTGTACCTTTTGATGGCAGATTTAGTTTATATTCTTATTATTATTTATTTACTCTAACCGATACCTTTTCTATCTTTTTTGTTTGTAATTTGATTGAATGTGTATTTTTTTTTTTGTTTCATCAATAAACAGCTATTATTATTATTATTATTATTATTATTATTATTAAAGATTAATGATGTTCTACCAGTCGATCAAGATACGGATGCGTTTCAGCAACAGCGCACGTGATCGACGAAAAAAGTCTAA
This sequence comes from Holotrichia oblita, assembly GCA_023690525.1. Lineage (NCBI taxonomy): Eukaryota > Metazoa > Arthropoda > Insecta > Coleoptera > Scarabaeidae > Holotrichia > Holotrichia oblita. The sequence goes on from CM043018.1 coordinate 1,435,550, forward strand.
GAACAAAATTGTCCATAATTACAATCACCATCTCCTCCCAACTGCCCTACATGGATGGGCATGGCCAACTGTTACTGGGCTAGGCTACAACGAACACAAAATAAGTGCCTACGCATAGGATGATAAACGTGCAGATCCTCGAAACTGTTGCTCAAAACGTCACTAACAAATTGTGCTCCGAGAGCAAGAAGACTTTACCATCGCAACAGTAACGGCCGGCCAAAATGCTCTTTAATTATCTGTGATAGTGAAGTTCTTCACTAGATCTCTTGGTGCAGAAGTAGAACACTAAAGACTTCAACCCACAAAACACCAAAACTTTTTTTTTTTCTAAAAAATCGAAGCGTTTCGACAACAAAGCTGTCATTATTAAGGCCTTGATAATGCAATTTTCTGGTGTTAGAATAACCCAACAATAAAACCAGAAGAAATGTTAGAATAAAGCAAGGTTCACATCGAAAGCAACACATCAGGAACATCATACAGGAAATTGTAAGTAAAAATTGCATCTACTAGGTGTGACTTTTTGCCCATAACGTAAGCGAAACTAAACGGTTAAATTTGATATACAAGAACCTCTCTTTACTTGAAGCAGTGTAAGCTGTTTAAACGACTTACACTACATCAGTGCTCCTTTTGCGTTCATTTTTCCTTTCTAAAGGGTGGTTTGAATAAGAGCACAAGATTTGAATTGCCCGCCATGTTTGACAGTCACAACGACACGTGATCATGACGTGACAGATCGAAAGTTAACAGCTGGAGAGTTAGTAAACATGTTCTGTGATAGTGCAAGGTGATTACGCGAATGTACATAGTTTTAACTGGCTACATTCTCCCCCCCGCCCACCCCCCCCCCCCTATATTACAAATGCAACTTAAACGAAAGCTTAAATAAACCTATTTTGAATTGAATTGACTTTTCCGGTCGTACATTTTGAATCGGAACCAGGAGGTTATATCTCAAGGGTCATATTTTCTCTTGTAGACTTGTAGTTTCAGGGGTGCCACAAGGTAACGTTCTGGGACCTTAATTGGATGTGTCAATCACAATCGCATCATAAAGCTTGTATCGGTGTTGATCTCATAGAACCTAAAACGATTCGGATGGCATTATTATTGACTATCTAACTTCTTTAACAAAGACTTAGAAGCAGAACCATATAGTAGACAATCGTTTAGAATCGTCGATAGCTTTCCTGCAATTGTCGTTCTACCGGCATACTACTTTTTAATTTTAACTTCTATTTTAACTATTTCATTGATTTTGTTCAATAGTCAATCGTAGTTGCAAGTGGTGAGTCTAACTCAGCTAGTTTGCGTTATTTATATTTCGCAGAGCAAGCTGAATAAGAATGGGATTATCTAGTCTTCAGTGATGGTATTTGGTCGGGCTCTAGCCAGATCTAAAGTTCTCCCTAATATCGTAATACGTTTCAATGCAGATATTCTTCCAATTTGAGTCTTCAGAATTCGATTTCTGGTTAACTAATGATTCCACACCCTCTAATATCACATCAAGTTTCCGAAATTTTTCTCGTGTTAATTGTAGTCTTCTGGACATAAATCTGGACGTAAATCCGATGGCAAAGCCTATTTGATGGGATCAACAATTTATCTTTGCAATATCTGTCAAAAAAGTGACTGTCAACTTTTTTTTCAAATGACATCCTGTACTGTAGGTATTTTATTATTATCAGAAAAATAATAAAAGCTTATTCAGATGCGTAACAAGTAGATGACGATGAAAACATTTGTTAGGAAAATTTATTTAATAATTTTAGCAAAAAAATTAGCTCATCAAATGCTCGAATGCTGAGTAAACACGCAAAAGAACTTTTGAGTCAACTGACGACATTCATGTTTTATTCTATTCTGCAGATCTTCCAAATGAACTAGAGGTATGGATATGGCCAGAGAAAAAATCAAAATGCCGTGAGATCCGGAGATTCCTTTGAGTGTGCTCTCATAAAATTTTGATCCAATAATTTTTCCATTAAGGATGCCACACCACACATTTATTCCCCAAACATTTTGAAAATTGATTTCTCGAAGCCAGTGACGATTATGTTCTGACCAATTGTGGCGATTCACTTTTTCATTGTTATGAAACCGAGATTCGTTTAACCACATGATAACATGTAAAATCTCAACTTCGTGGGCATAGTTCAACCAGGCTATAAAGTCTACCCGTTAGTCGTAATCTCGGGGAAGCAAAGCTTGATGTCCGTGAATTTTAAATGGATGCAGTTTATTATCTTTCAAAATCCGTTGAATCGACGAAAAAGGAATATCAGTTTCATGGGCTATTTGCCGAATGGATATGTGGGGACCAACACCTACTCGAGTTAAAACTGCAATTGCATTGTCTTCATTTCTTTTAGTCCTTGGTCTAAAAGCACTTCTCTTCTTCTTGAACTCCCAAATTTCTTGCTAGTTTTGCAAATAATTTGTCAAATGGCAATGATCTCTCTGGATACCGTTGTTGGTACATTCGAAATTATTTCCATGGGTATCTATTTTTTTCCTAGAACTTACTATATCTCCACGATTTTAGTGGTTATTTCTGTTACTCTATCCAAAAGTAAAGAGTGTGGTACATATTCGGAATTAGAAATAAAATGCCTATTAAATGGTGCAAAAAAATATACAGGGGTATACCTTTTTTGACAAGATAACGTTTAATGTGTGATCGGAATTGACGCCACCTTAGTTTTTCTTTTTCTAATTATACTCAAGAATGCAATTCTTGAATACTTTGAAATATAGAAGAGGCTGTCAATGTTAAATTTGAATTTTACGATTTGAATTGACGCGTCTCCTTTAGATCTGATAAGTTTCGAACGTATTTGCGGTTGAGACGTGATTGGGAGTGCAGCCCTGTTGATTTTTTAATCTAATTTACCTTTTAAATCCCGTTCAAGATTAGAAAGGGATACAAAACGTCGCTTTTTTACTGTTCCAAAACTTATTTCTTATTAAATTCACTTCAATTCTCGACTCCATCGACAAAAACTTCACCTCTATTTCAGATAAAGCGAGAAAATCGTTTTTAAATTACAACCTGCTAACACAGATAGTACAAGATGCATCCGCAAACGCATACCCATATTCCAAGATATCGAATTTCGATCCTACTAGATACACCCTCACTGTGTGGGGAATAGAAACTGCAACGCTTTGATCGGGTAATCGCATACGCCTCGCGTATCTTTGAATTCGAAGCGAGTCCTGAATTTCAAACAGATGAATGTATAGTTTCTTTTTTTTGTTTTCAAAAGAGATCGCAACTCCATGTAGAAAAAATAAAACAAAACTGGAGAATAATCATCTCTATCGGTATCTCTATCCAGGTGTACGGACACTCGACCTTAATTGAGTTCTTCTATTTCTTCGGGACGTTTCGATGGAGGAGACCAGAACCTGGAGAAGTATTGTTTGTGTGTCTCGGTTCCGCTCGGTTGTTTAGCGAAATTAGTTCCGTAAAGTGGATGTGTAATTGTGGGGCGAAATCGTTCCATTACTTGAGAGAAAATGGAGACTATTGTCGTTTTCCTAGAGTCTGCGGTGAAAATTGGATACGATCTGGAAGAGTGGGTGTTTGTCGTTATTTCCATCGAGAGGGACGCGTGTAATTTGCATAGAATTAAAGCTCAACCGCTGGTTGGATCAAACTTTGAACTTACAACTCAAGCATGGCGATTTATTAATTGAAGCTTAAAGATTCCTTAACCGTTAAAACTTGTATATCTCACATATGTATATAGGTAGCTAGCACATATTAACTGCCAGGGATTCCATTTACCGAAATTGATGAAGTGTCGCTCAGATAAAAACACAAAATTGAATCTAATTTGTACAACAAAAGGGCGGCACGGCACTGGTATACAGTATTAATGATAGTGCGTTGTACGCCAGGCATTTTCCGACTGGAAAAACGGCCCAACACCGCATCATCCCCCAAAACGTTCAGCTCCGCTATTGTTGGGCGCCAGAACTGCTCACTCAATGAATGCCTGAGTATTTGTTTTGTGTTTGCCAATATAAATTATCTGGTATAAATATGGGGCTGCGCTGGAATTCATTCTATTTATTTTTTTTTTCATATACCCATCCTCGTTCGAATGGTGTCCGCAAGGTATGGAGCGTTGGAGATAATTTAGAACGCTCATCGTAGGGAGTCGTGTGTATTAAATTTACGCCCGGAATTGTGATTTATTAATCCGGTCCCTTTTGTAGTCGAAACGGCGACGAAGCATGTTTAGATTTTGGCTCGCGTTGGGCGCCAATTGTATCGAGGTACTCCCGCATAATTCGAAGGATACAAATTCGAAGTTTAATCTATTAGTGTGTACGTTTAATCAAGATGATAATAAAAATAAAATGACTCCGCCGTATTCTCTCATCTCTCGAAAAGAATATGATGAATGGTGTTTTCTCTTCAACATTACCACTTAATTAATTTGAACGATAAAACTCATTTTTCATTGTGGAAAAGAACGTTTCCCGTTTGTATCTAACACAAGTCGGCCGAACGAGGGAATAAAGCGGAAATACAAATAGAAGCTTTACTCAATTATTTCCCCGTCGCTTCCTTGATGGAAGCGTGCAAAATGTGCGCGAAGAATTGTCTTATTTTTGAAATTAAAATCAAATTTTTCTTATCTTTTGATATACCAGGTGATTCAGTTTGGTTACCTTTAGAAAAAGTAGAAAGAAGAAAAAGTAAAGTTTTTTATGTGTTGGTAGGTTGCTTAATAGTTGTTATTTGCAATTATGCTTCAAAATTACGGTTTCTCAATTAATCTTTGTTTCTAAAGACGTTCAGATTCTTTCTTTTCCTGAATTTCTTTCCATTTCTTGGATGTTATAGCATATGGGTTTTTAACTTTATTTTCTTTTGGCTTCTTTTTTTATTACTGTCATCAACTCTGGGCCATGAGATGTGTTTAGTCCATAAATCATTTACTGGGAAACTTTCCCATTCTCGTTTTTTTTTTCTAATTGGTCTTTTTCCGGTGTTGTATTTGTTTTTTCTATTTTTTTTTCTGATCCAAAGGTAAGTTAAAGTTTACATTGTTTTCTTCTTCTAGAAGTTCATCTGAAGATTCTTCCTCTTGGATAACAACATTATTGTCTTCGTTTTCAGTGTTTCCATCAGTTATATTTTGTGTTTCTTGTATTACTTAGAGACCCTTTCCCTATTTTGCCAGAAGAATTTTAGCAATAACCAGCACAATAAATGTTATAATTTTAAGAAAGCCGATTTCCAGCAATTATATCAAACTTTAGCTTTAACCGATAGGAGCTTTATGAACACTGTTTCTGATGTAAATTCAGCGTGCAATCTGTTTTATGATAAACTATATTCAATATTTGATGTACATGTTCCACTTTATAAAACACGTAATAGGAGTTATCCTATATGGTATTCCTCGCAAATCATATATAACATTAAACTTAAAACGTATTACTTCAAACAGTTTAAACAATCGCGAAGCACATTTGCATTGGACCAATACAAACGGTTAAGAATTGAGGTTAAACAACAAGTAAAGATTGCGTACAAAGACTATGTTCTTAATTCAAAGGCATCTATTATTGAAGACCCTCAGATGTTTTGGGCTTTTGTTCATAATAGAACTGGGAAATCTCGAATACCGTCAACAGTCACTTATGATGATTCTACATATGATAACCCACAGGATGTTGTAAACGCATTTGCTCACTATTTCAGCAGCGTCTACACAACAGGGTCAGGTGATAGAGAATTGTCATCTATACAAATACTTCTACCCCACACATACACATACCTGTGATTGATGAAGCTGAGACTGACGCCGCCATTAAAAAACTGAAAGATGGGATGACAGCTGGACCAGATGGTATCCCGAGCTTCCTACTACGTGACTGTCGGACAGTTCTTATCTATCCTCTTACCAAGATTTTTGGCTTAGCACTATCGTCTGCAGCGTTTCCTGAGTTGTGGAAACCTTCCAAGGTGAGTCCAATTTTAGAGGAAGAATCCCTCAGTGATGTGCGGAATTACAGGCCAATATCGATTCTTAACAACTTCGCAAAGATATTTGAATCTGTTCTCCATTCAAGAATTTATCCAATGGTTAACCACCTGATATCTCCAGATCAACACGGATTCATGAAAAAACGATCTACAGTTACCAATTTGGCTCATTTTACCCAATATACACTTGATCAATTCGACTCTTGTGGACAAGTGGATACTATTTATACAGATATATCAAAAGCTTTTGATAGAATTGAACACAATTTACTGCTACAAAAATTGAGGATGATTGGTTTTAGTGATTCCCTAGTAGCATTTTTTGAGACTTATCTGAATAATAGACAACAATATGTAATCTACAATGGATACAAATCGCAGCTGTTTCACTGGCCACTATTGTTTACTCTATTCATCTCAAAATCTTTACCACAGTAAATTCTATTGCTGATTGTTATTATTTACAAGATCAGGTCAATCGGTTAACCGAGTGGTGTACTAATAATGGTTTACAATTAAATGTCAACAAATGCAGAATTATGAGCTACACTAGAAAGCAGAACTCTATTCTATTTGACTATACCATCAATAGAACTTCACTTGTTCGAGAAAAAGTTGTGAGAGACTTGGGTATTTATCTTGATGATTCCCTTACCTTTTCCACTCATCGTGAAAACAACGTAATGTCAGCTATGAAGATGTTAGGATTTTTGATTAGAAGCTCTCCTTTGTTTCATATTGAAACAATTAAATTACTTTACTTTGCATTCGTTAGATCTAAACTGGAATATGGTTCTCTGATCTGGCATCCATTCTACACTTCGCACAAGGAAACTGTTGAGAAAGTTCAAAGAAAACTTTTAAAATATTTATACTTCAAGGAGGAAGGTTCGTACCCCGAGCGTGGCTATGACTATCAGCTTCTGCTTCACCAATTTGATGTTGAATCGTTGGAGGTTAGACGACAATTACAGCTTATAAAATTTGTGTTTAACCTTGTGAATAACAATATTGATGCTCCTTACCTCTTATCTCGCCTTCAATTTCTTGTCCCTCGTTCATCCTCAAGGTCCTCATTCACATTCTATGCTCGCCTAAACTCTTCACTAAATTCCCCTATAGTGTCAATGTCACGCAGCTTTAATCTAATATCATCACTTTGCGACATACATTTTACACCTCTACAGATAATATTGTCAATAGCAATTGATCAGTTATCGTGATTCTGTAATTCTTTGACACAATACAATATTATGTAATTTTTTTTTCCTCATTGAATTTTTAATGTTATGTTGAGTTCAAGTAATCATTTATACTTAACTTTTGTAGTTCTTATTGTAATATATTAATTGTATCTTTTGTCCTTTATTTGGAGCAATCTGTTGGGCAAATAAATATATTATTATTATTATTATTATTATTATTACTTCTTTCTCCTCCAAGCAATAATGTGCTTCTCTCGGTAATTCTAGTTCGTAATTTTTTTCAATTTCATTTTCGTTTTCTTCTTGTTTGTCATCTTGAAGATTGCTGTTTGCTAATCCCTGTGAGCTTTATTTATGAATATTTTACCGTCTCGGATTAAATGTAATGCTTCTTGTAATGTGGTTTCTGTGTAACAGAATCTTTGGTAACGTTTTGGCTCCATTGACTGCAGAAATTTTTATCTAGAGGTAGGAAACATAATAATTACAAAAATAGAAATACCTGTGCAGATATTTAAATACCGAATTTAATTAAAATATATTAGATTACACGGTGTTCATTTACTGGTAACGTAGTCTATTCAAATTCCTCTGAAAAACTATAAGACACCTCTCAGAATCATAATCTTGTCGCTTCCGCTCAAAACTATTCAGATAAACCTTATTCTATGAAACTCACCTTAGCGGCTTCTGTAAACAAAATCTCAACGCAATCGTTACCACCACAACAGTCATGACCATTGGAATTTTTTTTACGCAGAGGTTAGATAAAAAGTTGCCAAATGAAACAATAGAATATGTACTTTAAAGATTGCAGCATCATTGCCGAAAAAAAAACAAAACTCTAATTTGTTGGTAACAAAGCATATTATAAGTGTTTTTTGTGTACTATGTTCATTTACTTCATGAATTCGATGACAAAGTCTATTGGATGGGATCAACAATTTATCTTTGCAATGACATCTGTCAAAAAGTGACTGTCAACTTTTTTCTTTCAAATGACACCCTGTATATTTTGTTTCACCATTTAATAGGTATTTTATTTCTAATTCCAAATATGTATCACTATGATTTCTGCCCTATGTAATACATCCTGAGTACAGACACGCAAAAGAACTTCTTGAGTCAACTGACGATATTCATGTTTTATTCTATTCTGCAGATGTTCCAAATCAACTAGATGGTATGGATATGGCCAGAGAAAGAAATCAAGTGCCGTGAGATCCGGAGATCTGGGGGGGCCCACTTTATTACTTCCACACTACGATTTCCACTCCATCTTCTTAAATGTTTATAAGTTTATACATTTAAATAATTGGTGATAATTCTACCGCCATGAACTGGTGCTGGTGTATAATTCCTCTCTTAAAAATTGTAGATACCTTTCCTTTGAGTGTGCTCTCATAAAATTTTGATCCAATAATTTTTCCATTAAGGATGCCACACCACACATTTATTCCCCAAACATTTTGAAAATTGGTTTCTCGAAGACAGTGAGGACTATGGTCCGACCAATAATGGCAATTGTGGCAATTCACTTTTTCATTGTTATAAAATCGAGATTCGTTTGACCACATGATAAGATGTAAAATCCCAACTTCTTGGGCATAGTTCAACCAGGCTATAAAGTCTACCCGTTCGTCGTAATCTCGAGGAAGCAAAGCTTGATGTACGTGAATTTTAAATGGATGCAATTTATTATCTTTCAAAATCCGTTGAATTTGACGAAAAAGAAATATCAATTTCATCGACTATTTGTCGAATGGATATGTGGGGATCAAACACCTAATCAAGCTAAAACTGCAATTGCATTGTCTTCATTTCTTGTAGTCTAAAAGCACTTCTTTTCTTCTTGAAACTCCCAAGTGCACCCAAATTTCTTGCTAGTTTTGCAAATAATTTGCAGATGGCAATCTTTCTAGATACCGTTGTTGGTACATTCGTCTAGCGACCTTACTATTTTTTTGGCTTTCCCCATACTTCTTTTGGTTTGAATACACAGCCATTTTTTTAAGAAATTACAAGTAAGTGACGGATCACAAAACAGTTTTATTTTTTAAATACAAGAGGTATGTTTTTTCTAAATATTCTTTGCACAAACTTGACAGGTGCAAACGATGCACAAATATGGCCAATCCGTTTTTTGATTTCTTTTGTTTGTATTAGTTTTCTAAGGTTTGACAAAAATTAAATTTAAAAACTCTATGATGGCTGCAATTTTCAAGATAATGATAATTTTGTTGGTGTCATTGTAAAGAGAATTTCAAGCCCTTTAAGAATATTTAGACCATTGCATAAAAAAAAAACCTGTTTTGTGATGCGCTTTTGTTTTTGTGTAATTGGTATCTTATACAAAAAAAAAACATATAAGCTTGGACATGTAAAATCAATCAGACTGTATCTATGCATTTTGTTTATGAAAGTTGAAAGTCCATGTATGAGGGCTATTGCTTCTAAAAACACATTTCCACATTGAAACAGTTTTATTCGCTTTAAACAAGCTGCTGTAACAAATCGAAAATGTCATTTTTCACCCTTCCTTTAACGTCCACCATTTTTAAGGAAAAGAACATCTGAGCACACAATACTTTGTCGAAAACTTTAAAAGGTACTTTCCCTGACGACGCGAGGTCGCTATTCGCAACCGTTACTCCCTTCCTTTTGTATGTACAGCATGCGAGGGTTGGCTATAACATACTTGCCGTTCAATTTGGGTCGATTGGAACCGAAGTACAAGGTCCATAGTTGGACAAGACTCCGCCGAATGATTATTTTTCTTTGTCTCTCTAATTTGATTTTCTCCAACTGCTAACAACACACACACACACACACGATAGAATGTGTTTTGTTTCGAGCTTCTTTTGTGTTTTTTTTTTCTTTCTTCTACTTTTTTACTTGCGCCTTTCTATACTAGCTTCAGAATAGATCGATCTTCTATTCTTAACTAACATTTATTGTTATTGCTATTCTTCGTTTAGGAGTCAATAATTAAATAGAGCTATTACGAAATAACAAAAAAAACTTTAATGTTTCTTAACATTTTATCTCTTTCGAAGCTGCACGGGAGAGTAAGAGGGGAGGATGTTTTCCTCCGAGGGAAAAAGTTTCAAATTTACAGTTACTCCTAACGCGTTTACGACTGTGTAAAGAGCTAACTTGCCGTTTTTATGTTTAATTTGGCACGACCGTTACTCTTCTTTTTTATCAGCCATTCAATTTCATCAACGGGGCCGCAGCTTTCGAACTTTCGCGAAGGGTATTAATGATCTTGAAATTAGAGTAGGCCAAGTTTTGTTAACGGTAATAGTGAAGTAAAAGCCTATAATATTAAAAGTTTAGCCGCCCTTTTTACTCTGTTTATAAAGAGAAAATTGTTTCCTTGTCGTGTGGAAGGTTCTTCGAAGGCTTGGAAAAAGTAAAAGAAGCAAAGTCAAATTAACTGATGAACCAGGATTCTTATCAAACACCACGTGATCGATCATCACTTTAGAACTCCTTTGGATGATCTCTTTAGAGGATTTCAACGGGATTTTCTCTGGCTGATCATACAAACAATTGGATTTGAGATGATGGAATCCTATTGCTCAGAATAGGATTGAAATTAACTAATCGCAACCGACGGTGTTTGCAAAGCATTTGACCTAATTAATCTCGATATATTGCTAGAGATGTTGGAATCTTGCAGAATAAGAGGAGAACAACTTGCTTTGGATTAACAACAAACAAAATCTATCGGATAGGATGATCAATTTACGATGACATCTGTCAAAAAAGTAACTGTCAACTTTTTTTATTTAAATGACACCCTGTAGGTATATTTTTTATTTTTCTTTACTTTTGGATAGAGTAACAGAAATAATCACTAAAAATCGTGGTCATATAGTAAGTTCTAGGTAAAAAAATAAATACCCATGAAAATAATTTCAATTCACTTTTATGACTACAAGAAATGAAGACAATGCAATTGCAGTTTTAGCTCGAGTAAGAGTTGATCCCTACATATCCATTCGGTAAATAGCCAATGAAACTGATTTTTTTTTTCGTCAACTCAACGGATTTTGAAAATTCACGTACATCAAGCTTTGCTTCCTCGAGATTACGACGAACGGGTAAACTTTATAGCCTAGCTGAACTATGCCTACGAAGTTGAGATTTTACATCTTATCATGTGGTCAGACGAATCTAGATTTCATAACAATGGAAAAATGAATCGCCACAATTGCCACTATTGATCTGAACATAATCCTCACAAGGCTTCGAGAAACAAATTTTCCCCAAAATGTTTGGGGAATAAATGTTGGCATACTTAATAAAAAAATTATTGGACCAAAATTTTATGAAGGCAACGTTTGCTTCCGTTAGGGTAACATTGACTTAGTAATATTACAATTAAATGAACAAAAATCAAAATTTGAAATTTTTTAATGTAAACATTGATAACAAAAAATGTTTTCTCCGATTTTAGAAAAAATCCTGTAAATTGTATTAAAACTAAATCAAAGGAAGTAAGTACCTAATCTAACTAATAAATAAAAGGAACATTTGTAACAGTACAAAATGGACTACAATTAAAGGTATGCATTCCAAGTCGAGACTCTTACTACATCGTCGATTGGTAATATTGACTCGTCCCTGTTTTCAGGAAAGATGAAAAATTTTCCTTTTCTAAGTAGAAAATTACTTCAGTAGACTCAACTATTTCAGTAATCTGACCAATGTAATGAACTAACCTGCCGGAATCTTTCCTTCTTTTAAATTTAACTAGAACCCAGGCTTCAACAGTTACTTTGATTGTATTGTCTTTATTACCGGTATCATTTTCTTTATCTTCGACTTCTGTATCTTCTAAAGATTCCATATCTGAGAATGTTTCTCCTTAATCTGTTTTTCTTTTTCCTGTTGCTTCGTCCTCGCTTCGGCAGTCATTCTTTCTACAATTTCGGCCAATGTTAAACACTCTGCAAATTATCTACGAACCATAGCTTTTACCTGAAGTAATAGGTTTTTGTTGCCTTCTCTCCACCTTCTTTCCAAATCCAGTAATCCAATACTTGCCAGGGATTCCATCTTTGAAGGGGTTTGATCGATCAATTCGTTTTAGATAATCTTGAACAATGATTTTCAATTGAAACCGATCCATCCCAAATCCCCATTCTGCCAACGTCATTATAATACGGATTATGTGGTGCTCTTGTTCTTGAGTTAGAATAGTAGGTCTACCAACTGCAATTCTTTAGATGATTAATAAGAATTGAACGGTTAATATCGTAGAGTTCCGATGTCCTTTTGACGCTCATGCCTTCATTTTTAACAGAATCCAGTGCCTTTTCCAATGAGTCACTACTGTAAGTCTTGTGGTTAGGTAAGTTAGCAGATGAGCGCTTTTTCGGTGACATTTCTGAAATAAAAATTAAATTTTATTAAAAAAAATAAAGCGGAGGCTAACGTTGATACCATTTCCATGTTGCCCTCCATAACCTAAAAGACATGTTTTTTCCTTAAATATTTAAGGACATATAGGTACAACAGTTTTGTCTGGCTATACAGCGGACTATTTCTACAAATTGAGCACGACACAGCCTTCATTAACATTAAAATTTATCTAATCAATATATAGAGAGCTTTTATCAAGAGCTTTCATAAACAAACGCTACACAAAGATAAAAGGCAATTTTATACATGCTCCTATATATGTATATGTATGTATATATTTTAAAATCATCCCTGCAGACATATTGCGCTAATTCATAATCAGATAAAATACGAAATATTACATATTTATATGGCATGTTTATTTTAACTAACCATGACAAACACACCATAAACCTTCCAGGCATAATATAATATATTAATATTTGTTGTTGTTTAGTGCTTTTAGACTTTTAATATAAATATATCTGCTTTTATGTGGACCACTATCATTAATATATAATTTCCGCTTATTAGATTAAATATATATAACAGCTCATTACCCTAAATACCTACTTCAGAATTTCAGGAAACACTCATTTGATACCTGTCCATTCTATTTAATCCTAAACCTTTATATCCATTTTCTAAACTTTACCAAACTTTCGCGCGTTAAACTTCTCTCCATTCATTCGCTAAAATTCGTCGTTATTGTTCTAAAAGTTTCCGTTCACCTGCCAATTACGAGCCCTGATAGTTATTTTCGGCGAAAGACATGATAGGGCGTACACATCGTTAACGCTCCAGTTTGTACTATATACTTGTTTGGTTCCGAACTATGTACATACACACAAGTCGACGTATGTACTAGATGCAGTTAGGCAACCGTGACTGCTTCTCGCTCTCGTAAACACGTGTATACGAGCCTTAATTTGTCTCTACTCGTCGTCGTCGTCTTGATCCTCTTTGAAGGGATCTCGATTGAGGTAAGTTCTAAAGTTATCTGCGTTAAAACGGTAGGATAATGTCAGGGAAGTACTGACATACCGACACCGTATTCTGCTTTGTGTGTTTCGATTCGTTCTATATGATTAGGAAAGGAATCCTTTTCCGACAATTTAAGTTATCTCTGTTAAGAGTTAAGAAGAAAAAACATCGACAATGTCATTTTACAACACGATGGATGGTATAATTTGTGTAGAAAAATCCTTTGTGAATATAATTGTTTTATAACTTTTTAATAAAGGTCCTATCTTAATAGTATCATTCAGTCCGATTAAAAGTATTACAAATTTATCTTTTGTTTGCTCTGGTAATAATCTGCAATTATATGCATATTTCTTATGAATTATATAATTAGTCGAATATTCATTAGATAGATAGTTTATTGCAATATTTCAATATAACAAGAAAGAAAAATGCAAATGTCAAATCAAAAAAAAAAAACTTAAATATATACCTACATTCGAAGTTAGAAATTCTTCTATATTATATGGCTCAATTTCCAATAATAAACTATATATACAGGGTGTTTCTGAATTGATACGAAAGATATCAAAGGGTGATTCTTTAGCAAAAATTAAGGGGGGTCTTTCATATAACTTTTTGTTCAACACCCTTTTCCCTCCAAGTTACAGCCCTTTAAAATTAGGTAAAAAAAATTGTTTTTATTTAATATATCCACTTTGGAAAAATTTAGAAGAATTTAGAGAAATTTGGCAGCTAACTCATGCTAATAAAATGGCAGTTTTTGAGTATTTTTGTTACCCTCAAATGTAATCACAAGGGACTGAAGAAAACAACCCCTATAATATTTTGCATCAGAACTTTTTAATGCGCCTATATTTTTCTATTTAATAAATTGATTTAGAAAGACAGACTCAATCTGCAACTTTTTTATGTCTTGACTTTTTATCATAAAATTGTTAGTTTGATCACAAAAAAATTAAATACTGCTCAGACTCTTCCCATAAATTCACAAAGAGGTTATTATTTATTTAAAAAGCTCAACTAAGCTGCTGTCAAATGAAGTCATATATATACATACAAATAGTTTTACTGTTTCATTCTTCTAAATTTTTCCAAAGTGGATAAATTAAATAAAAACAATTTTTTTTACCTAAGTTTAAGGGGCTGTAACTTGGAAGGAAAAGGGCGTTGAACAAAAAGTTATATGAAAGACCCTTCTAAAGAATCACCCTTTGAAATCTTTCGTATCAATTCAGAAACACCCTGTATATATATATGATTTTTAAATACAGACAAGGTCCTAACAGTTTTAATATGTGATAAAGGACCTAATATACTTCCTTGTGGTACAGCTTTTGTTATTTTTGTTGGCGATCATTTATATATGAGGAAAACCAACCTAAAGCATTACCTCTTATTCCATACTGCTCAAGTTTCCGTAAGAGTATTGAATGGTCTATACTATCAAATGCTTTAGACAGATCTAGTAAGTAATCATAAGTTATTTGTTTGATTTCAAAGCGGTTAATATTCTGCTTGTCAGTTCGAAAAGTGCAGTCTCCGTATTTTTCCCCTGAATAAAACCATGCTGACTTTTATTTATGATGTTAAACTTATCAGAAAACCCCAACAATCAATCGGTTGACTGCTACTCTTACAAATAATTTAGAAAACTTGTTAGTAAGCTAATGGGTTTCTAGTTTTTCAAATTGTCCTCATTGTTTCAAAGGTTCCACGAAACTGGAATAACACTTTTTTTTATAAAACAGCTAGGAATACCAGCAGTACCCGACGATCTACAGTTCTTTAAGGATTTAGCTATTGCTGATAATTCATTTACATCTGTTGAATGGTTACAACAATGGTATTTAAACTAAAATCCGAATTTTGCGTATTAGATGTGACTTTATCTGTGGTTAAGAAAGTGTGGTTAAGCTGATTAGCAAGTTTTCTCAGGTCAGAACAAGTAGGATGGGTCGAACCAGCAGTCCCACCAGTGTCAGGACGAACAATACGCCAAATATACTTGGGTTTGCAGCTGATAGTAAGTGATGGTTATAATAACTATGCTTCGAGCCAACAACTGCCTGATTGTATATAGTCTTCTAAAATATATAAATTTGTTTGTTAGAGCCTATAGATAGTTGCGAGTCATGGGTAAATAGAATCATTTCGCACAGGTTTGTCTTGTGAAATATTAGAATGTTTTTATGAGACATTATATCAGTGTTTCCAATAGTAAAGTTTGTGTTTTTGGAGTTTTTTTTTTCAAGTTGTGGTATTGTGGTCATGGCAAATCGGCCAATTACCCACATGGTCCTCCTCGAAAAGATTATGGAATTTAATGAAGAGTCCACGCAATTACGAAAAAATCGAGTTCTTGACTCCTCGAAAGAACAGTTTCAAACAAGTGGTGATGAAATTTCAACAAAGACTCTTATGTATTTTACCAGGGAATCGTTTTTTTCTTCGTATTGTCGACGTTGAAAAAATGTCTGGAAATGACTGGTTACAAGAAGGAATAAAGTTTCCGGAAGTGGTTCTTCGTTATATGCCCTGGCCCTTCTTTGCTGAACAATTAAATTTTGTCATCAAATTAGTCTCTAAATATTTGCTTAATTTTCTTATCTAATTTTTTGTTGTCCATTTGCCTTTTATGTTTTGACACATTTCATTTCAATTTTGACGTGTGACTTGCTTCACTTAAACTTTTAAAATTTAAATTTGAAAAAAATTGGAGGGATGTTGTCCTTTATTGCTACCATATCTGATGAGCTTTAATTTAATAATAATATAATTTTGTCACTGTAGCTTCTGCCTAAGCAAATAAATAATTTGCGAAATATTGAGAAAAATGAACAATTGAGTTGTTATTGACCTGTAGATAGAGCGCATTACCCGATTATCTACATTTTCGTTACATTATACGGTCGAGTACTTGTCTATTATTGTTCCTACTACTATATTAACGGGTCGATGGCCGCAGTGGTTAGGCGGCTGACTATCGTTGTGGGAGGACGATAGGCGCCGGGGTTCAATTCTCCGGAGGGACGGTGACATTTTTTCAGAGAGTTTAATCCCGGATCGACTTGCCATTCGCTGTTGGGAGCAAAGTGATTAACAGCGCGGCATCATAAAAGGCGATATGATGCTGTCACAAAGCCATTGAACACAACTTACACACACAAACTACACCGCGAGAGTCGCAGTGATAGCCAGACAAGCGATACAGCTTACGGAGTCACTGCAACTAAGCACCCACCACACATAAAAAAAAATTAGTACTATTACCAACTGTATTATTAAAATTTTAAAAATGAATAAAAAATTGCCTATTTGACTGTAAGAAAGTATTTTTGTACCTCTTTGTTCCTAAACGACATACACATTTCCACCCTCACTAGAGGTTGAAGACGACAAGCTGCATTAACACTTTTTCGTCGATCCTACATGATTTGAAGGCCTTGTGGTTAAATTTTCACTTTGTTTAGTCAGCTACTTAAGAAGCTAGAGATTTCGTTCGTGTATTTCAGATCCTAAACCACTGTGCATCGGCCGCAAAGGTCATAGCGACCATTTTTTTTGATTCCCAAGTTATGATCATCATCGACTATCTGCAAAAGGGAAGGACGATCATGGAGCAACACTACAGTGAATTATTAACCCTATTCGATGCAAGATTGTAGGAGAAACGGCCTCCTTTGCAGTTTGTCGAAAAAAAGTGCTTTTCCAACACGACAATGATTGAGGGGAGAGGGAGGTCATTCATCCCACATAGTCTTCTCCAAATTGAATGAGTTGCGCTAGGAATTAGTCACTCATCCTCTATATTCACCTGACTTAGCCCCCAACGACTTTTTCCTATTCCCAAACCTGAAAAACTTCAAACAACCTTATTTAGTTTAAGTCTTTAAAAAAAACAATTGGCATCACACTATTTTTCGTTCATATCTCATATATTACATAGCTCTTCTTCCTTATCGCACTGAATGGTGCCGCTTTCTATTGATTATCGCCGATGTGAACTGCTAACGGCCGAACTAATCAAATTATTGACTGAAGCGTTAATAATACGCGGAATACGCGGTGGTGTTAGTGTAGAGCCAATTCTTTTTTTATTATTCAAATGTAGACTGCGAATTTCGACGATCGTTTATCATGAAAAACCGCCGAAAGGAGAGAAAAAAAATAACCAGAATCGGTAGCGCAATATGCGGTTCCCAGCTCTACTGGTGTTCATTTTTCTAACCCAACGGTTCCGAATTAATCACTTCGGCTACGTCTAAATTCAATACTTCATAGAAGTTTAGGTGTTGCCAACCTAAGCGGACCGGTATTGTTAAAATTAAATACGCAACCTACGTTCTCGCAATTCAACGTTTATATTCATTATACGGAAATAATCACACTTCGCTGATCACAACAAGACAAATACACGCACGCGTGTTTTACGAGGTGACATGGAATAGGTGTCTCTGACGTCGACACGAATTAGATTTCACGAGAACATCCCCAGGTTAAAGGGGGGTCTGTATATAGAGCTAAATGAGGACCTGTGATAGCTCGAGTGGATTCTAAATATGCTAACGTGGTATACTCCGTAGTTATGACAACCTACTACATGATAATTTTACATAGATGCAAATTATCAAAGTTAGTAGCATATACCTACGTACATATATAAAACAATCCTATTCCCGACAAAATCGCTGACGAAAGCGAAATCAACAACGAAAAAAAAAACAACAAAAGCTACCCAATCAGTTAATCACTCCAATTCATTTCGTCCTGGCTTAATTAAATGATAACCGTTTCAACTGCTGCAGCCTCCGCCAAAAACTTTTCGCCCTCCAACTTCATCCCATCGCTCGGGCGCCATTCGTTACGCACGAATTTGATCTGAGTGGCCCGATGATGCGCCAACCCTAACTATAGAGTCACAGTGACCCAGTTCGTTTCCCCCCCCCTACCAACCTCGTTCCTATCCGTTTTGCTGTTTCACGGAAGCGAGAGCAGTATCCAATCTCTTCCAGAGTGGAGGCAGATCTTCATTAAAACGAGATCAGTATAGATTAACAACGTTACCGGGCGAATGAATGAATTATAAGACAAGAGAATGGGGGGAGACTCGTTCCCTGTATATGTGTGTGTGTGTGTGTGTGTTGTCTATATAGCGAGCGTTTGCGATGGTTGAGTTGATTGTGAACCTGCTGCGCTTCGGTGTGTTTAGTGTAGCGTTAGGCGGTAGAGTAGAGTACGTTCTCTAGATTGTAATGACTCGCAGTTACAATTGTGGCCGTAATTAACGGGATGATAGCAGTGTCTCTCGCATCAGGCAACTAGGGTGTTATCGTGTACAGATCGGTTAAGATGCAAACCTGCTAGCGGATATGTATGGTGTTTACCTTTGATTAATTTGAATTCATTGCGTTTGTCCTTTGTAAGAATTGTTGGATTGCTGGATGATTCGATAGTGGATCCTTTGAGCCTCACGGTAGTTTTGGAAAAATTATCCGAAAATAGTGCTCAAAAAGCACGCCGGTGCATCACCCTAGAAAAGAAAATGGAAGTGATTCAACGAAGGGAAGATGGACAAACACAAATTTTTTACAGTTTTTCTAGATACTCTTCGTCACACTCTACACACTTTTCCCACCTCTCCGGAAGCTTTCGGATACCTTGTTCGTAAAAATCTGTCGACTTGTCACGTAACCATTCGCGCACGAAGGATTCTACCTCCGCATTGCTTTCGAATCGCAGTCCACCAAGTGCCTCTTTCAATGGACCAAATAAATAGTAGTCGCATGGCGACAAATTGGGACTATAAGGAGGGTGTTCCAGTGGTTCCCAGCCCAATTCGTTCAATGTATCCATCGTAAGCCGAGCTGTATGCGGTCTGGCGTTGTCTTGCAGCAATATCGCACTACGGATTGGAATATCGCGTCGTTTTGATCTGTAGGCAGGTTTTACCGTGTTTTTTAGGAGATTACTATAATACTGTGCGTTCACAGTTCGTTGTTCAGTGAGAAAATCAACCGCAATTACTCCTCTCATGTCCCAAAACACGGTACACATCACCTTCCCAGCTGACACTGTAACCTTCGCTTTAACTGGCGCGCCTTCGTCTTTCTTTCGCCATTCCATAGACGCGCGTTCACTCTCCGGCGTATAGTTGTGAACCCAAGTCTCGTCTGTGGTGAATATTCTGTGCAATAAATTGCCTCCTTCCTCTTCATACCGCTGCAGGAGACGCGTGCAAACATCCCAGCGTGTGAATTTCTGCTCAAAATTCAGAAGTTTTGGCACCCATCTGGCTGAAATTTTGCGATAACCGAGCCGTTCATGAATTATTTGGTCAATACTACCTACGCTGATGCCCAATTCTTGAGCCATGTTGCGTACAGTACTGCGTCGGTCTTCCAAAATGAGTGTTTCGACAGCACTGACGCTCTCATCAGTAACAATTGTGTTGGGGCGCCGCGCATGTGGCAAGTTTGTCACCACTTCTCGGCCTTTTCGGAAAGCGGAACACCATTCATACACTTGAGTCTTGGAGAGGCACTCATCTCCGAACTGCTCGAGTAATTTTCGATGAATTTCCGCGGATTTTACATTATCTTTGACCAAAAAACGAATAATGATGCGTTGCGCAACAAATACTGGTACATCCTTCTCGCTCATGGCTCTAACTACACTAACAAGCGAGGTTACGCGGTCTCGGCTGTTCTCTACGCTTAGTAACAGACCACTCTAACATTCAGTGCAGCCACTTTTACGACACTAAATTTTGCGCGCATTTATTCAAAAATTCCGGTTTAAATTTGAATCACCCTCGTAATATGAATTTTCTCCCTATTACCTTTTTTAAATAACTCACACCAAACCCTTCTTTGGATATCACTTCAATCACTTTTGCAACTACTCAAACTACTCACTATAGGCTTATTTTTGACCGCCAGTTTTCGTTTCTTTATAAAACTTTCTTTTTCTATATCATCTTTCTCTGGAGTGTCTGTGAGGATTCTACATCGGCCTAGTTTCCGGCCACCACGGCTACCCCCTTTCTTTGCTTGAGCTTTTGGAAATAGTCTTATTCGGTCAGGATTAATGTGCCAACGACATTTAACTCGTGAGAAGAAGAGCCTTATTACCTACCTGTAAGCAAGTTATCTTCTTCATCTACTGGTTGCAAAGTATATAAATTTGATCTTTCCTCTACAGAGGCAATGTCTCCACTTGGCTCCAAAGGCCTCTCCGTCACACATGAACTTAAATATTCATGGTCTCCAAACACGTTCCTATTTAGCGGTAAAAATCCCGAAACTCTAAATCCGGATTGAATATTTTCCGGTGAAAAAGCTTTAGGATAACCTTTCCCTGCACATTCAGCCACATCGTAAAGTGTCATGGGTTTTCTAGTATTCGAGAGCAGGCCATGTTATAGTACTTTTTTAGTGGTCCAAAGACAGTCCTGTCCAACGGCTGCAACTTATGGCTTGTGTGTGGAAGTAATGTCAATATGACAATGCCATGAGCTTTCGCTTTCGCCTGTCATGGTTGTCTAAGATTAACAGAGTTTTAGTTTCTTGGCTTGTTCGGGCGAATTTCACGAAATATTCTAAAAAAATATTTGAATTTGACCAACCACTAGGATTTGCCATACCTTGAAGTGGACTGAAATGAAATACTTATTTTTCCAAAGCAAAGGATGTCACCAGATATAAATTTACTCCGCAGTGGTTACAATCAGTTTGTCAGTGCCATTCGGCATATTCAATTATTAAATTTTTAAGATTTTGTGTGGAGGCATCTATCATGTATTAAACTCAGCGCATGTAAAACAGGAAACTATAATTTGTTTATGTTTTATAAGGCTGTCCTAAGGTACACAGTGTCTCAAGGTACACACTTCTCCCCTATTGTGCTTCGCTTTTGTAAAGAATATGCCCTACCAACTAGAGCACTTCTTATTCTGGGCAATACCCCTGGAGATCCTCAAAATCTTGCTGAAATAAGAACACAATTGTAGGTCAAGATTATGTACTTGCCTCCAAACACAACATCCATTTTGCAACCGATGGATGAAGGGGTTATCGTAACCTTTAAAGCTTATTACCTTCGCGATATTTTTACAGAAATGGTAAAAGTTTCGGACACTTCGAACAAAACAATTAAAACTTATTGGCAGTCATTTGATATTTTGAAAAGCATTAATAACATCGAGTCAGCTTGAAATGAAGTGTCAACGAATTGTTTAAATGGGGTACGGGGTAACCTTTTACCATCGTTTGTGCACAATTTAGAAGAAGGACATGAGAAAAATGTTATTGAAAACATTGACAGACTTGCACAAACGGTAGGATTCGACGATGTTACAGTTGAAGATGTAACAGTGGTTTTAGAAAGCCATGAGGAGCCGCTCTCCAAATGAAGACTTAGAAGAATTAATCGAAGAATTAGATCGCCAACATTCGACGGTGGACGAGAAAGAAAGCGAAGAAGAATCTTTAAGGGTCATAAAAACAGCCAATCTACAGCGCATTCTTTCAAACATTGAAACATTGATGGATGAACTTTGTGACATAGACCACGACTGGGATCGAAGTGCAAAAGTAAAAAGGAGTGTCATCGCTTCCATTCGGCCGTATACTGAACTTCTTAATGAAAAGAAAAGAAAACGTCAGCAGTTAACGCTGGATGCTTTTTTGAAGAATGAAAATCTGAAACTAGGACCTTCTTCACAGGAATTAACTTTTTCTTTCAATTTAGTTTTGATTTTTTATTCAGAATTATTCTTTTATTCACTAAATTACATAACAAATTTGCTATTTTAGTTTTATTGAACACGTACTGCTCCTTAATATAAAATATAATCATGATTTAATTATTTTCTGTGCATATTATTTATAGGCATCGAACCTATAACCTATACCTTCCATTATAATTGGGTTCATTTTACGCCGATTTGGTATACGCTGGTACTTTCAGGAACGCAACTGCGGCGTAAACCGAGAACTACCTGTATTGTGTTGGGTAAGTACTAAGCAGTATCCTTAAAGAACTGCTGCCCTGGCGACAAAGTCTAGCCGATTTTCATTCGATCCTGATGAGTTTGTACACCAAGGCGTCGTTCCATATCTCATCGAAAGCTTTCTCGGTGTCCAGAGCGAGAATTGTGATGCGCTGGTTCTTGTTGCAAGCTTCTATGGCGTCTGTGGCCGAGATGGTGGCGACTATCCTGAAGCCAATTTGATGATCGGTGAGGTTATATGATTTCATCCTGCGTTTCGTATTGCGCTAAGGCTGGACTTGGATATCCCTAAGCCTCCTTATCTCTAATAAGTGGCTTGCGTTTTTGTCATAGGAATTGCGGTCTGTTATTTATGCTCACCTTCAGCTTGGGGCCCTTTCATGGCGGTGCTACACGTCAACAGCAAGAATTCGCCTGGTGGCAACGAAAGGTGGGGGTCTATCAGGGTCCAACTCCCTCAAATGCTGAACCAATTGGTTCTCCGACCGAGCGACCCTTTCAAGGGTTTTCCTGGCCAGCGCCATCGCATATTCCGATAACGTAGGTAGTTGGAGGTCTCTGTGAATCTGAATATTTGTTACGAACCAAGGTGCACTGAGGATGTTGACCCTGTGCTGCAACACATTGAGCTACTTTACTTATGTTTTGTAAGTCAATATGTGTGGGAGAAACACCATATAGATCATTAATTTGAGTTTTAGACTCAAGGAGCTCTTGAAACAAATTAGGGGAGCCAGTCCCCACCTCGCTCTCAGAAAACGCAAGGTAACCATAGAAAAGTGGTGGTGGAACGTAAGACCATACCAAGGTACTGGACCCTCCGACTCCAAGGCAACTCGCGTCTCTTTACGATGACATGCGAGGGAGGTGGATTCCGTTTTCTGGAAAAGCGAACCGCCACACACTTATCGGGATTTACAGCTAGCCGCCACTTCCGGTCATGTTGAATAAATGGCAGTGTCATCCACACACACACACTGTCAGCATCGTATTGGGCGGATTAGGGACGTCGCTGGTGAAAAGGATAAAGAGCTCGGAGCCGAGAAGCGAGCCCTGAGGAACACCTCAGGAGGTAAGATCGGACCAGTGAGATCAGGTTCGGAGAGATGCCAAGTCCACCCAGCTTGTCGCCATTGCTATTGAGCTGCTTTTCAACGTTTTTTCGTCTCATTTGTTTCTTTCACATAACCATAACTGTCCAGATTTCCATTCAACACTTCTGGTTTTCCGTTACTTGAAGTCTTCAGCCAATTGTGATTGCCAATTTATAGTTGGTTGTCAATTCGACCATGAGCATGACTAGTTGCCTACTCTTACTAGATAGGTAACTATTATCTTACTTTTGGACGTTTTTATGAAATTTCATGGAGGTTGGTAGTATTGTCTCTCCCCCTAGACAGTAGAAGTCAGAATACAAGTTTTGAAGACGCTGTATCAATGTACAATGTCGCAAAGAACCTGCTACAACGTGAGAGAAGTAATAAACACTCTTAATAATCAACTATTCAATTACTCATCTCCAGCTTCACGCTGGATACTCCCTATTCACAATGGGTCCGTAATTAAAACATCAAAATATTTACATCGAAACAGTAACAGGAGCAAACCATTCAGAAAACCCTCCGTTCCGCATCCCCTCATCCCGGTCCTTTGACGTCCTCTCGAGGGAGCAGCTTCGCAACGCGGCCAGGTAGTATGGAATTACCCCAAAAGTTGGGTAGTCCCTCGCTTTTACGCATGAATTTCGTTGCCGTCGTCGTCGTCGTCCTCGTCCTCGTCGCCAATCTATTTTATTAATTAGGGAACCGAGAACACTAACGTTAAAAATTATCACCCTTTTCCTCCACGTTTTCTACTGCCTCTCCTCTCCCAAACCACCCTGCTGCTTTTTAGATAAATAACGCGTCACCGCTTGAAGATCGAAATTAACAGGGCCTCGATGAAATGTAACGGTTGAGTTTCTCCCTACCCCCTCTCCAGCCCTCAGCGAGATGTACTGCAGCGTCGTAGATGATGGCATGAGGATTAATTTTGAATGTTAGAAGCCGATTTGGTTCCTCTTTTATTTAAGACATTAATTTTGTTCCTAACTATACTCTTGTGAGATGTGTTTATGAAAACACTGAGACTTTTGTTTGGTGTATATTCCTGACGTAAACAAGACGTCAACGAAGAGAGACTAAAACAAAATCCACGTCTGAAATACAATATCATAAAAAAGAATTCAAAATATTTCTTTGTATTCCCATACAACTGCACAGGAAACTGCGTAGTAACATCCCGACAAAAGAAAACATGGAAAAGGCGAAAGCGAAAATTTTTTCGCGACCTTTTAAACTGAAATAAAGGTGACCGTTCATCTCCCTCGCTTTTTTTATATACTATATATGTATATAAACGGCAAAGGGTCCGGGATGCCATTCTGTTTGCCTAACGAGATGAATTTTAATAGCAAATGATTATTTACGTTAAAAAGGTGAGGAGCAACGGCAACCAGAAGGTCCTCCTGAACTCGCTGGAAAATATTTCTCTTTTCGCTCGTCGCTAGGAGTATTTTCTCTCTCCTTCTCGCTTTTATTTGTTTTTTTGTACGTCGCCTCTGGCTTTCTTTGTAAGATATTTAATTCTGTCAGAAGCAACTCGCAAAAAATACGAAGCTTTTTGACTTGACGTTTTTCTTTTTTTCCCATATTATTTGTACTAATACGCTTTATTTGTATATACCAGGGCGACCTGAAATGTTTCCGGAATCGGCAAGAGATGGCACATGGTCGGCAATCCTTTTTACTGTCAAAATTTTAGACGTCTACTGTCAATAGTTGTTGTTTAAGAGTATGTTTTGTGTAGTGGAAATTCGAAATATTTTGCTAGAGATTCATGGCAAATCTACTCCATCATTTTCGACCATCAGCTTCTGGTCTGGTCATATCATTATCATCATTATCATAAAAATAAAACAACTTTTATTTGAAACATTTTTTCGAATAAGGCACAAACAGATACAAATTAAAAATATTAAAACGACATTTAGAACTTGAAATGAGTCAAAAGAACATTAAAATTTTGAATAATAGCTGATCAGATCATATTTCGTCTTCCGATATGTCAGCACAGCTAACGGTGTATCGGGATGTGGTTGCTACTTGACGTCGTACTTTTCTTGAACCTTTCTTTAGTTTTCTCCTGCCTTTCCCTTCAGTTAGCCGTTTTCATTTTTTGATATCGTCCACTTTTGTTTAACTTTATACAGCGTTAGTAAAAAGTCCCGGAACGGTCGAATAACTTTGTTATTTGAAAATTATGATTTCTGAAATTTGGTATGGGGGTATAGTTAATATAAATGCATTTTATGCAATACAGTTTATATTTTTTCACTTCCGGTTTAATCGGCAATACGTCCAACTTTTTTTTTTTAAACGGAACGGCCAGATTTTTTTAACACTTTTGAATGCAAAATAAAAAACTACGTTCAGGAAGTATTAAGATGTTTATTTTTATTCACAAGAAAACAGTTGAAAAATTAAAAAAGTGTCCTAATACAGAAAAAAACAAGGTACCTTTGAAAAAAGTTGTTTAGTGTTTGCATTCTTTTTGCCGTCACATTTGACAATTTTAAAAGCGTTTTAATTTTTGCATCGCTATAAATTTACTTATTTTAGACATTGACACATTTGAAAATGGCAGTAAAACTTACTGAATCAGAACGAATTGAGATATTAATGATGCGCGTGGGTACGGTGATCGTCAACGTTCTTTTGAAGAGGTTCGTATTTTGTTTAATACTGTTTATCCGGATCGTCAAATTAGTAAAAGTACGGTATGCCGAACAATTCAAAAGTTTGAAGTCTTTCGTCAGGTGAAAGATTTACCTAGAAGGGGACGTCCATTAACAGCAACAGATGAAGAAACTAGTTTGAATGTGTTACTTACAGTGGAAGAAAATCATCACGTGTCCACAACAGAATTAGGTCAAATTCATGAGATCTCTCAAAAATCTGCTCATAACATTCTTAAATCAGCAAGAATGAAAGCCTATAAAATGTATCCCGTCCATGAGTTAACTGAAGATGATCCAGATCGTAGACTACATTTTTGCGAAACAATGACGGAATTGATCGAGCAGCAGCCTAATGTTTTAGATCACATCATTTTTTCAGATGAGGCAACGTTTTGTCTCAACGGCACCGTGAACAGACATAATTGTCGCTACTGGTCAATTGAAAATCCGCATTGGATTGAACAAGTCCATACACAGCGTCCTCAAAAGGTGAATGTCTGGGCTGCTCTTGTTGGAAACAACATAGGACCATTTTTTATAAGAGGAAATTTAACTGGCAACGTCTGCTTAAATTTATTGCGAAATGAGGTTGTTCCAGCACTTGCGGCCATCTTTCCAAATGCAAACATAGGTGATCACCCTAATGCACATTTTTGGTTTCAACAAGATGGAGCTCCCCTCCATTTTGCCCATAACGTCTGCGATTATTTGAATAAAATTTTTTCGGAACGTTGGATCGGACGTAGAGGAGAAATCGAATGGCCAGCACGTTCGCCAGATCTCTCGCCATTAGATTTTTTCTTTTGGGGTCACTTGAAATGTCAAGTGTACAAAAATCGTCCCCATAATCTTGAACAATTGGAAGAGAGAATAGTTCAAGAAGCCAATCGCATCACTCCAGAACAAATACAAAATTCAATAAGAAATTTTACTGACCGTTTACATTTTTGTCAAATTGTAAATGGAGAGCATTTTGAACAATTATTGTAATCGCAATCTGAATAGACAGGTATCTTGATTTTTCTGTATTAGGACACTTTTTTAATTTTTTTACTGTTTTCTTGTGAATACAAATAAACATCTTAATACTTCCTGAACGTAGTTTTTTATTTTGCATTCAAAAGTGTTAAAAAAATCTGTGCGTTCCGTTTAAAAAAAAGAAGTTGGACGTATTGCCGATTAAACCGGAAGTGAAAAAAATATAAACTGTATTGCATAAAATGCATTTATATTAACTATACCCCCATACCAGAAATCATAATTTTCATTTTAATTCCGTCCTAACCAAGCATATTCTTTATCTGCTTCTCATTCTCCATCTACTTCTTTTTATCTCAGCTTTTTCACGTCTTCCTTTCGAATTTGTTTCTGGAAACTACATCCTCTTTTTAAAAGCTATAAACCGCTTTCGTCCGAGCATATTATTGTAAAAATTTGTCCTAATTTGATTGGTTTCGACAACCCAAAAGTTCAATTTTTCTATACAACGCAGTTCCTCCACCAATTTTAACGAGGAACATCTTTATCTCGTCCTTACGTGTAGAGTAGCCTTTAGTAGTGGGGACGTGCATAAAAACACGAACCAAGTCATCTTTGGAATATTGTCTAGTCCTCTGGTTCCTTTTTTATCTAAAGTCTAGTTGGGGTAGGTTTCTGTTATCAATCCAACTTGATAACGTTATTGTCTTTATTGTTGTTATCAAGTTGGATTGGTATTAGAAACCTATGGAAATGGAATGTTTTTTTTATGATTAAGATACTACTACCGTCGTTCTCCGAAAAACCAAAACGTCGAGATAATTAGTCGTATTTGCGGGTAATTAATAAGGTAGAATTAAATATTGAGGCACGCACCCACGCACGGTATAAGACTGAATGCGTCTTTCAGATGTCTACACAGTTTCAATGGTACGTGAGGGATTCTAATTAGGAAATGTGTAATTTAGTCGACTGAATGGGAAATCATTACCGTTTTACAAAAAAACCTCATTAATTTAGGCGCGTTGTGAGGGTGAAATATGTTTAAAAGGTTTTACGTAGAATTTATTTGGTTACAAGTCGAAAATAAAAGCAACGATATTTTGAATTTTCAATTTCTTACTTTTATGTTTGTGTAAGAGGTTGTTCCACGAATTGACCTTTAAGAATCGGTACCTGTAACGCTATGTATTCATAAATGAATATATCATTCAGTTTAAAAAGCTGGGGTGAAATCTTCTCCCCGAAGAATTTTCTTGTCAACTTCTATTCACAGGTTGTACCAGAATAATTGATCATCGAATCATAATAATTACGATAATTTGCGTTTGTTGAACGAATTTCTTTTTTCCTTCTACATGAGCTGGGTCATTCTCGACGACTCGTCCCCGTCTAGACCTGGTTCCACCCCAATAAAGTAATCCGCAACCTGGACCCGGTCGAAGGTTAATTCGCTTACTCAGGGTGCATCTAATTGATCTATTCCAAAGAAAAATTCACCTTCAATAATCTTGTTTCCTCTTTTAGAATGTCTGGAGCGTTGCTTAGAGACGGGTCCATTACTTTGCCTTCCCCCTTCCGCCCCCCAAACTTAGATATTTATCTGAAAAGCTAGCACCTGATTGCTTAGAGCTACCACCACCTAGAACCATAAATTTGAAACCCAACACCCAAATAGTTTGTCCAAAAAAAAATTGTTCCAAATGATCGACGGTTTGAGTGGATGAGCTGACGCTTAAGACACTATTTTCGTACTGGGCTTAAAATTTATAGCGCTAGGCAGGTGGCAGGCGTTAGATTTTGAACTCCGAACACGACATAGTGGATGCCAGCATTAACTATGCCTTCCTCGAAAAGAAGTGCGATTATTGGGAAAGTTTTTCTAAGCAATCAGGTGCTAACTTTTGAGGTAAAGATCGAAATTGCGCAGTGGAGAGAGGGGACGAGCTGGGGATGGAAGACAAGTTAATCGACTGCTTATAAAAAAAATCAAATCTGACAAAATTTTTCATGCTGCCATACCTTTCATCGACTTCTTCTTTTTATCGAACTATTTTCTTTTCTTTTTCACAAAAATTAGCACTTTTGAGATAAAGATCAAAATTACACAGTGGAGAGGGGTGACGGGGTGGAGGTGGAAGGCAATTTAATCGACTGCTTTATAGACAAGTTCAAATCTAACAAAAGTTTTCATGCTCTCATACTATTCATCGACTTCTTCTTTTTATCGAACTGTTTTTTTTTCTTTATCTCTAAAGTTAGCACTTTTGAGATAAAGACCAAAATTGCGCAGTGGGGAGGAGCCAACCTTTCCTTCTTTTGTTTTTGTTGAAGCTTTGGCTTTTTGGCGTCGATCTTTTTTTTTATAGAGCTCATGCAATCGATTGTTCCTCACACCAACTATTTCACCCTTTCCTAAATCATACATTTCTCACCGAGTCCTTTTTTGCCTATTTATCGTTCTTGTTGAGCTTTACCGTTTCATCGGCTGTTTGTCTTTGTTGCCTCTTCAATTTTCGTCATTGAACTGTTTCATTGAATGAGTTTCTTTGTCCAACATGATCTTCAATTTTTTCTTCATAAAATTGTTTGAACTTACGTTAACGTCAAATTCGGTTTTGGATTGATGATGACAGCCCACGCGTTCTTGAAACACATGTCCCGGAATAATTAATCAAACGCTGTGGTGTTGGTGTTGTCGATGTTTTATCTAGATGTGTTGATCAAGTTTAAAGTTTTGGTCTTTAGTAATCAGTATACATGAAGATGGTCCTCCTGTATCGTTTTAATTAATATCAATATTACCTATCTTGTAGATCTCGTTCGCTTAATTGAAACGTACCCCTTTTTATCCATCCAATATAACATACAATATCAAACGAGTTCCCTTCCCCCTCCCTCCTTTTATTCATCGTTCCAATTAATTATAAATTCACGTCACACGGCAACAACCGTTATTCCGTATGCATAGATTTTGCAGCCCATTTAAGTAGCAGGGAGAGAACCGAACCTATTTCGTAGGCGCGCAGCGGTGGTCGGGTTTCGCTTTTTACGATCAGTCCGCCTCCCGTTTCACGTCTGTCGCTTTTTACCTAGATTCATGACTGGGGTATTCCTCCCTGCAGGTACGTTAATTAATTTTAAACTAGAAGCATTGTTGTTTTGTCAGTTACTCTTCGTGAATGAATGAATTTTGTTAATTTCTATTACTATATATGTAGCTAAAACGTAGATGTACCATAAAACAAACACTATCGATTAACAATCGAGAGAAGATGCACAGCCTAAGGGTGGCTATTTTATTTATACACGATGTAATGCGCTCGGATGGAGTTAGACGATTCCATAGTTATTCCATGTACAAAGCGCATTCAGTGAAACGAAATTGCTGTTTTCTCGTTGATTATTATTAATTTAGCTTGGAGCGATGTTCTGCTATACGGATATTATTTATTCTAGTACACGATTATCGCATTATTGCTTGGTCGAACTGGTTTGTTCGCTCTCGTCCCTGCCGCTATTTCAACGGTATGCGTTTATTTCATTTGCTACATTTGCTGCTAGTATAGTGTATACAGTTGTGAAAGTTTAGTAAAAACGAAATCTAGAACCGCTGAATTAATTCCGGTGAAATGGAACTGTGAACAGGGGAGGGAGGTTATTATTCGATAGTGAGTAACACGATCTGATGTCGGATTGCTACTGACATAACACGATTACTTTTTAATGGAATATTCGTAATCTAAAAGGTAGAATTTGGCTGCGCTGTTGTTGCCTTTAAAGTTTGATTTGCCCTTCTGGTTGTTAGACTAGTTGGATGCTTTTAATGAATGAAATCTGGGATTTTCGTCCTGGATATCAGTAGGCGTTAGAAACAGACTACTAAAGTGTTGATGTCGAGTATGATTGGCAACAACACATTTATACAAAATATGTTCTGCCGTTTCTAGATCTTCTTGGCATAGACGGCAGATTTGATCTTCAGCTTTTCCGAATTTAAGTAGGTGGTACTTCAGGACCACATGACCTGTCAGAAACCCTGGCAGCAGTCCAAGATCCCCTTTGCTGAAAGATAGTAACGGCTTTGCTATCTTAGGCGATCCTGATAACAGTGCCTTCGCCTGCTTTTGTCCTGGCGTATTCTATCACTGAGGGGGCCTTTCTGTTGTCCTCCCATTTGTTAATTGCTTGTTTTAGGTGGCTCTTTTGCAGTCCACAATAGAGATCAGATCCAATAAAAGGCATTTTTGCTGCTTCTTTGGCAAGCTTATCTGCCTTTTCGTTCCCTTGAATCTCTTGGTAGCTTGGGATCCGCTAAAGAGTTGATAAGGTACCGTCGGGTAATAAAGCCAGGTTAAGAAAAAATATTTGTTTATTAGTAAAATATCAGCTTTTAATGTAATATAAAATAATATGTAATAAATAATATGTTTGATAATAAAATATAAATATATGGGGGCCCTTTCCGGCCCTATTACCGAACCAGGCAGATTACAAAGCCACAAGACAATCATGAAGGCAGGTAATAAGGCCGGATGACTTAAAAAGCTACAGCAAACATTCCGGACAAACAAAATCTTCGTGAACAGTGTGTCCAACACATTCCTCATGTACCCAGGTGCCAAATAAGCAACAACTGCACATGTCGGCTACGTACTCAGTGTTGCAAACAGTACACATCCAGACTTCAGTAGCTGCTGCTTTGCTAGTGTTTAGCAAAAACGACGACTTTCTAACTGAAGTAAATTTTTTTTGTCCAGAATTATAATATCCGTAAACATTGCTTTTTTAACGTTTTGAACTCTATAATTTAAAGCTTTTTTATTTTGCACTCCTTTTTTAATCAAATCGGCCAATTGAATTTCATCTTTCGCGTCCCAGTTTTCTTCTCTTTCAGCTTGAGCATCATTGTCGTCACGTTGTTTGCTCTGGCAATAGGTCGAAAGGCAAAAGCGTGTTCCGGTATAGTATTTTTGTTGAAAGGGTAGATACTGGTTGCTCGGAACCCACTAAAGTGTTAGTTAAGTAACTGACAGATATTGCTAACTGGCAGATAAAATTTAGCAACTACAATCACACTTTATCTTGCAGATAATTTCTATTTAACACTCAATAAACGTTTCATTCATCTTACGAATAAAATTTTATCTGCAAGTTAATTTATTTATCCTCACATTGATAAACCAACCCTAAGGATGACGTGTTGACTGTTTTGGAGACAATTATTGAATTTTGTGAGGAAGAAAAACGATTAGGCCGCTACTTCTTTCCTGTAGACCAAGTTATTAGCATAATGGCTGCCATGACAGGAAAAACGGAAAGAACGATAAAACGGATTAAAAGCAAATTAGTTAAGGACTTGGTTCATCCTCCACCATTACTACAAACCCAGTAAAGGAAAAGAAATCAAGGAAGAAAATACAAGAAGAATTTATATTTAAATTAAATGATTCAGATTCAGAGTCAGATACTGACTGGGTGGATTCTGACGATGAACTGTAATTATAGTGTTTAACACTAGTGTATATTGTGCAAAATGAAGAATGGCCAAGTAACTTTTACTCTACAATTTTCTATACTGTTCTTTCAAATTTATTTTTTAATGATATCTACATTTATTGTTCTTTTGTAATATACAATGTCCTATTCGCATAAATAAATAAATATTTAATATTTTTATAAACTGGAGGAAATACATCTGAAAATCTCTGTTTATTCAGTCTTCTTTCAGGATATTGATCCCAATAATGTAGCAGTTCTTGATCCCAATGGACCTCGAAGGATCGATAAACGGATTTGTCCATAGGTTGGAGCTCATGTGTCGTGTTACTGGGTAGAGCTCCACTCCTAAAGATTCAGCTTTATCAGCTATAGTTACATCTAGATGGCTAGACGCTCCATCAAAAATTAAAATTACAGGAGGAGCAGACATAAACCTCGCAAAATGTTCCAACCATTTTAAGAACACCTCCGTAGTCATAGAACACCTCTGTCTTTTAAATAATTCATCGGAGGAATCTCGGCATTCTCGGCATTCTGATCCTATTAAGTGAACCCTTTTGGATCCTTTCTCAGCGAGTACACGCTGTTGATGATGTCTACACCCGTTTTCGTCCATGTTGTAAATTTTTTCAGGCCGATATTTTAATCCAGGTGTTTCCAAGAGATTACTTAATTTATCAAAATAATCATCGACTGTAAAATGGTTCAGTTTCTGAGCACAAGCTGGATTTAGTTGCTGTGCTCTACGTTGAGAAATATTTGGATGACGTTTTAAAAATGATGACATGTCAAAAACCATGCCAACAGTCCAAGGTCCCCTTTGTTGAACGAAAGCAACGTCTTAGCTATCTTAGGCGATCCTGATAACAGTGCATTCGCCTGCTTTTGTTCTGGCGTATTCTATCACTGAGAGGGCCTTTCTGTTGTCCTCCCATTTGTTAATTGCTTGTTTTAGGTGGCTCTTTTGCAATCCACAACAGGGATCAAATCCAATAAAAGGCATTCTTACTGCTTCTTTGGCAAGCTTATCCGCCGTTTTGTTCCCTTCCATCCATTGGTGGTTTGGAACCCACTGAAGAGTTATGTGGTTATTGTGTCCCAATTGCCTTAAATTGCATATAGCTAGATAAATCTTCAGGTAGTGGTATTGGATTTCGAACAGATCTCATGACATTTAAAACTAAAACTCTTCATCATTTAAATTTAACTTCCAAAAGACAGCTTGAACTTGAAAGTAAACAACGTGCGATATTAAAAAATCTTCTTGTACAGTATTCTTTCTCTTATTAATAAATGGAGCTTTAGGATAATTATATGAGTAGTAGCAGCAACAGATGCAATTTTGTTGCTCCCTCTTCCAAATTCTGATTCATCCCACACCATGCAGTAGGATAAATTGGTCGTTCAATCGTAAATTAAATTTAATTTAGGTATGGGGTGGGGAGAAGAATTTCAGCAGGTAGTTTTTGGATGGCACAGTCTGCTTCTTTATGGCATTGTGCACAATTATTTCGGAAATTCCCAGAGTATTTAAGAAGGAGAAAGTTTTGCAAACATAAACTTTTTTAATTGAATATTTATCTCAAAAAAAAAGAGTTAATTGTCTGCTTTTTGCTATTGTCTCTCGGTCTATGACATTCTATCGATTTTGACTCAACATGTTAACGAATGAATTGTCTTTTTATATCCCAGTTTTTATCTTCGCTCCAATACTCCTTGAAGATTTCTTTTCTAGTATTCTTCGAAATGATTTCGGTGCAGATTTTTCTGCAAGGTGCACAACCCGATTTAATTGACTTGGCAACAACTTTTTTGCCTGAGTTTGACGTGTTTTGTACTCTGCACACAGTTTCTATGTGTTTAGTACGTTTTCTTGACTGGGTTGTGGTCTTCCTGTGCAACCTGTACTTCTTCGTGATCTTTTTCTTGTGGGTCAACATTGTGGTGTTCACCTTGAAAATATTCCTCACTACTGTCGCTACCTGGATCATAGTTTAATTCCTTGGAACTATCATCACTATTCTCAATATATTTAAGAGTAGAATAGAGGAGAGTAGGTTAGGTTAGGGTTAGGTTAGGAGTGGGGTGGCATGCGGGCCTGTTTCACCGCGACCTTTACAGGTCTATTGTGATCCCCTTTACCTTAGAGAACGCTCTCTAGTTTCGCCTTCTTAATCAGACTTATCTTTTTTGAGAGCGGCTCTTTTGTGTAGCCGTTGGCTGTGGGGTTCTCTACCCCCATTACTAGAAACCTTGTCCTCGCTAGGCCGTCACAGTGGCACAAAACATGAACTGGGGCTTCTTCTTCCTCTTGACAGAATCTGCAGAGAGCATTTTCAGCCAGGCCTATGTTAAACATATGCCTATTCAGTCTGCAATGACCGGTCATCAGACTTAGTATCATTTTGACAGTCTTCCTGTCTTTACTCAGTAGGTCTTCAGTAAACTTAGGCCTCCGTTCTTTTAGGAACTCCTTAGCCTGTCTTTGTCCTGGCGATCTTTCCCACCATTCCTTGGACTTGTTTTGTGACCATTCGTAGATGGACCTCTTAATTTGTGATTTGGTAATGCCGAAGGAACGGCCCGCTCCTATGAAAGGCCTTGACGAACCTCGTCTGGCCAGCTCATCGGCCGCCTCGTTTCCCTAGAAGAGAGTATGTAGGACACGTACCGTAAAATGGGGTTACTTTGGCAGAATTTGACCATTTTTTAATTCGTCAAAATGTAACTCACAAATTAATTTGAAATGTACATGTTTTAAAATTTTATCTGACCTTGTGTACAACTGGGACTAGACCACCACAACATGGCCAATATTCATCAACCAGGTGTACCAAAAAAAATTTGTTTGTAAGGTGCCAAAGTAGGCACTTCTTCGGAGTTACTTTGGCAGGTTATGAAATTCAACTTGACGCGATATTAAGCCCACTTTTGCGTAACAAAAGAAAAAAATTATTAAACAAGAGAACGTCAAACTAAATTAACATTTCGCTGTAGAACATTTCTACTTCTTAAAAACACTGAAAAAATGTTAACCATAAATGGTTTAACAACAAAAGTCTCTATCTTTCTGGCTATCATCGCTACCAAAATCAGGATTTGTGCACTCTGTGCAGACGTAAAATGGATCATCGCTTTCTTGGTTGCAAATTCCACAAAACCATTTACAACACTGACGACAACAAATCCAGTCCGCACCTTTGGATTTTTTCCATTGTATGTTGCAGTTTCCACAAAAATCTTCTGGTTTTTTTTTACTTTTCGCTTTTCGTGTTTTCTTAGAGGCAAATCAACACTTTTTTTTAATGCAATAAGTAGGAGATCTGGAATCTGCAATCGTTTTTTGGATCCCCGAAATCCCAGCCACAGATTTTTCGGAACGACCAATCACAGGCTCTTCCGGACAACCGACATTATCATTGGTTTGGCTTTGGCTTCATCAGATCGAAGTGGCTGTCCAGGCTCAACTTTCTTACCGCGTTTCCTAACAGGTCGTTCTTTATTAGAACCTCGTAGCTCCTGAAGAACATCAATTAGTCTTTGACTCATTGTTTCTTTGTCTACTGATACAGTTTCTGGAAGACCTATCGGGACCCTTTTCTCAAAACTTGTGAAGGATTATATGGACACAGACCTGTAGCTTTGAAACCTGATTTAACGTTGATGTTCACATTTTCCTAATGTCCTCAGGTTTAAGCTTTTGTTGTACAGTTTTTTTGTTGCTGTTGTTTTTGGCAACCATACCAAAGCAGCATAGGTGATCATGGGTCTTATAATTGCCGTATATGACTATAGGATCATTTGAGGTTCGAGATCCCAGGACTTACTAAGCAGCCTTTTTCTGTACTTACGTGCAGTTGATATGAGAGTTCTACGACAGTTTGTTGTCCAACATATCCCTCAAATTTTTCCCTCTATCGAGCCAGGTTTAAGATAGACTAAAGATAGAAGGGATTGGTAGACTTATTCTTTTTAAAATATGCTACACCCTATATTTAATGTCTTTCTAAAGTTGAAGTTCACCACTTCAGTCTCGTGAGTTTCTTTCGCATACTAAATGACGGTAGTGCATAAAATTCTTTACGATCTACGCAGGATTAGAAAGGTTTGAGGTGTAACGGACCGTCCTCAGTTATATTCCTGCCCCTCCTGATATCTTAAGGACAAATCAGCGGTGGACCGTAAACATAAAAAGATCTTTATTGTACTATGAATAAGATGGCGGAGATAATAAAATTATCGGAGCATTTAATAATGTTTAAGTTTAAAGAGGGTAATATGAAACGTAATAAATTCCCCCTAATACAGATGATGACATTTTAACATTTAGTATTGTACCTGTATATTTTATATTATGCAGAATAAGAAATCTGAATTGGTACACTCGTAAACTTCACCTGAATTCACGACCTTAAATAGAAGACCAGCTTCGGGGATTGTATCAACCCCCCTTAAATTTTATAACTTTCGATTACGTTTTACATGTCTAAGAAGATCTGTCTTCTTTATCAGATCTATAAAGATCTCCACCACGTTTCTCTTCGCCCGAGAAAATGGAGAGATTTAGTTTCGTTTCCTGTCTTATCGATCCAATGTCGAAGCACCTACACTGCCACGACTTTAAAGAAGGTACATACGAAGAAATACCATCGGAAGAGGCGTACGTTCGGGCGCTAATCGAATCGTAAGAAGACCTATATTGGTAAAGTGTGTAGTCGATCTTTGAATACGGCACGAGGTGCTAAAAGACAAATAGGGTCTTCGCCGCCTGTGTAAAATTATACGACAGGAATGGTGGAGGAAAGGTTTTGGAGTTATTTCTTTTTTGGTGAGAGAGATGGTCTATCTTTTAGAATCCCCAATTTTATTAATATTGGTATCTTTCACGCCAATTAGGTGGCATTTTCTGGTTTAATATCACTTCTAAGTTATAATTTTAAAATTTCATAAAACGTACGAGTTTTACTACCTCTTTATTCCAGCTTTCTCTCTTCATATAACATGGGATAAAGACATTGTAGCACGCTAGCGTATATATTTTATTCAGCATTCCCGCCTCGCCGTTCATATAATAGAGTTGCACAAATAGTGGAACTTCCGGTGGATATATTTTATAATGCAGGGTCAGAATGCTGCAAAGTTGAAATGAAATTTTCCCTCTCTTGTTGAATTTGAAAGTGAAACTTGGAATTAATTTGTTTGTGGTGGGTGCTTGTCTAACTACCGCTGCAATTCTTGCAGTAAACGTGTTCAAAAAAGAACGTTTGTCTCTAGTGATCTCTCCCCCACGAAGCCAAATCTGATCTTCTGGACAATAGAAGCCCTAGTAGAGATCTATCTAAAATTCCTACAAGAATCTGGAGAGCTGGCTACCATCTAAAGTGAAGAGTCAAACTGGTCTAAATTACAAAACCCGTCTATATGCTGGTATACAGAGGGAACCAAAATACTTAAAGGAGTGGGAACAAATATCTATGGTAATCAATGGCTCTTGGTACAAATCGAATTTTTTTTAGGCAGAAATATGTATCATTTAACATTAAGGAATGTGTGAAAAGTGGCTACCATAGTGCACGTATATACAGGGTGGTCAAATTAAAACGGTGCAGATTTTAGAACTTTGGGAAGGAAAAGTCGAGAACGTGTTGTGTGAAAAATGATTTCATTTAAATCACCACTCTCCTCCCTTTAATGCTTACATGCTTCTTGAACCATAAACACACATTTTAGACTTGGCGTAGGCCCAAAGAAAAAATTTACAGAGGGTGAAGTTTGGATCCTGTCATCAGAACCTGTCAATGTCAATTTCATTTTCTCCAAAATGATGGGCTAAAAATTCAACCTCCCATCTCTTATCTCTCTCATAGAAATGAGGCCCGATTATTCCGAATTTGGAAATTTCATTCCTTGCTGTCACTTTTTCGCCGTATAGAGGGCGGTGGTGTCATTCGCGCGCGGATTGCCAGGTGTCCAATAAACTCTTTACACTAAACGTTCTTTTAATGCAATTAATCTGTAACTGGTAAGGTGGGGGTGACGTACGGGCCCACTAGTACAAAATATGGTCGTTATCTAGAGTTAGCAGTTACCTATAGTAATAAGAGCTTGGAGAAGGCGTTGTCTGATCAGCTGTTTGATAGCAAATGCAGGAGGAACGTCTGCATAATGTTAATTACTTTTTATTATTTCGTGCCAATTATTTGCTAGGGTATGCAGAGATACAACGTCCGGATAAGTGGTATTCTGTTATCATTTTAGATTTAGCAAAGGGAGAAAATAACTCCGAGACGCTTTCAATCTAGGCAGACAACCAGATGATCTCTAAGGTGATCTAAGGGCTTTGAAAAATCTAACTCCTGTAGAACTGTGCAATATATCATCAACATACGATGTATTAAAGCTGGCTTTACAAGGGAGCACCGACAACTGTCACACCCCGATTTCGATGAAATTTTACAGCCCTCTTCAAAGTTTTGGACGATTTTTCAATTTTTGCAAATATTTCCTCAACTATGAGAGATATTAAATTTTCTTCTTAATATAATTTGCAACATGTTACACGGTCCCAAGGATGACACAATCAAGAACCAATCAAAAACCCATGTTTAAATCGGATCACAAGGACCTGAATAATCTTGGATGACCGCATAATCTTGCAGAAAATGGTTGTAGTTTTGCTGTCTAAGGAAAGAGAAGACACAGATAGGTCAGCAACAATACCACCGATTTTCATGGTTTAGAATCATAGAGGACTCACAACAGCATTCGGCATGTATTAGGGTAGTTCCCGATCAATGACCTTCCCCAATCGCACTAGATAGCACTAAAGGCTCTAGGCATGCTTAGTTTTGAACGTAAACTAACCTGGGACTGTCTGGTCATCCTCAAAGGAACACAATTACATTGCTTTGGGTACCTAATCACTGAGGAGGGGAGGGGGTGTGAAGGCAATGAGACCTCCTATAGTCTCCACTCATTAGATCAGAGCCATTCTGTGGCCTAACTAAAAGCTGTGTTAGCACTAGAAGCACCTGAAATTTAATCTACCTAAAAGCTCCATTGCAGTCAAAATGACCGTTTGTACTTTATTTAGTAAAATGTATTGTTAACTTCTTTGTATTATAGTATCCACCTGTTTATGGCTGCCATGTCGAGGATATTGAAAAAACTTGAAGTAAAACTTGACGAGCCATTTGCTCCAAAACATCAGCTCCAAATTTTGTTTCATTGTAGAATTTTACCGGCTCAGGCAGTATTTAGAAAAAGTCCTAAAAGCACATTTGTCTTGTAAAATGTTTCTCAGAGATATCCTTATTTAAATTGGAAAAACTATCAAATTGACCACTCCGGTGCTTCTAGTGTTAGAACTCTTCTTCAACAGTGGAAAACCAAACAGAAGATCTAGCACTAGATCAACACTCCAAAATTAAGGCATGCTGAAGCTCAATAAGTGAGACCTCAGCACCATCATGGCCACACTCCTCTGAGATAACACTGTGAGAAGACACTAAATTTCTTTAGAAGCTTTGGGCTAGAATATTAAGGGAGAAACAGGTGAACAGAATATAACCTTTCTAGGCAGTTTGACTTTACCCTTGTTAAGGCAATAGTTTCACAATAAGTCAGGACTTTACCACAGTCCCAGGCATCTTTTAAAGACTTAAATCTACTAGCAACAAAATTATGGTATCAACAAAAGAAGACAAACTCTTAAGAGGTTTCGTTTCTCTTTTTAATAATTCACCATGTATATTATTGAATCTCCTAAACAGCATTGCATTCAATATGACACAACGAAGAACCCAATACATCATTCCGAAAGTATTAATGCGCCATTCATAACAGCTGCTCTTGCTCGCTACCGAACAATATTCCCTCTTGACTCGCTCGTATAAAACCCAACCTGTGTATACTGAGAGCACAATATTTTGACGAATGTCTTCCCTCGTATGGCACAATTACAGTTAATGAAACCCGTTTTCGAAACCGATTACTCTTCAGGGACACCCCCTCTCCACGCGTAGTACTTTCGTCGGACGACGAGGACTAACAAAAGTAATTAGCGAGAGTGTTATATTGTGACGAAGATGGTGATCACGTGACCTTTTCCGTCTCGTCGAAAACGATGGGCGATAGGGTTGGGGGTTATATTTCCGACACCTTTCGCTTTCGGTCATGGCCCATCCATCATATTTCCTTCTTCGTTTTTTTTTTCTTGTTTCTTTCGCTTTCGATCGCCATCGCAATATTCGGTCGGGTCCGTACATTATTAGATACGAGCAAGATAGTGGCACCTCGAAAAACTTTAATACACCTAATTGCGAATGCGATAAGCGAGTGAGAACTTCCTGTTGGCAAGGAATTTATAATGGTGGTGTACAGGACATGACTAGATGGTTTTACGAGGTTTCCACTGCAGTGAATTAGATGAGTTCAGCATATTTTTTCAACATTTAATTTAACCCCAGGATAGTCTGTACATTAGTATACAATTAGTTAACCTGGCTTTTAACATCACGACATTCTGTAATCCTTCTAATCGACAACCATGACATTTCCAGTTAAACGATATTTAATCAACAAACATGCAACAGTATATAAAACAGATCACTAAACACCAATAACACTAATCATACATCCGGGGGAGAGGGAGGTGGTCACGACTAAGCAAACATCAATTCTCCAATTGGTTATTTAGCGAAAATTAATAAGTCTAAGTGCTCCTCTTATGCCGGGAAAAAAAACAACGGACTAATCGAACAAATGAAGAAATAAACGGTTAGCGAAGGAACAAAACAAATGTGAGAATAATTTAATTAGGCCTGGTTCAGCGACTAGAATACGCCCCCCATCCATTTGACGCGCGTTAAAACGCGTATGTAGAGGCTAAGCGAGAGAGAGAGAGAGAGAGAGCTGTGCCTGTCAGTGACCACGACGACACTAATTTAACGATAGGAAGCTATTAATTTTATGACAGTTCTGCGGCGTTGTAGAGGCCGGCGAATATTGCATACGATACCGTTGAGGACGTACAACACACAACTATATCCAAAAGGAATAGATGTGCGTGTCTTGATACTGTTGTAATTCCGGGGGAATTACCTATAAATTACGTGTTTTATTGCTGGCTAATACGTTTACGGCTATTAATGTTTACGCCAATTTACTCAAATATATGTAGTTGTATCAGCTGTATTGTCGGCAACGTTGTAGGCGTTTATTAATTCGCTAATTAATTCAATTATGTTGATAATTTTTTTCGTTCATCGACGATTTAGTCGCACACAATGTTATGGAACCCAACGTTTAGTCTGTTGACCACGCGTTGGGTGCCAAATCTAGACTATTATTGTCAAACTTCCTCTGGTAAGCGTCTAATACCACTTCCTATTACATACCATCGACCATGTTAGATTGGAATTACGACGAGGTTAATCATTTATTTCATGTCAATGTAGGAAACAGTAATTGCCTCTATCTCTTTCTCTCCAAAAAGGCACTTAAGGAAATAAGATAAAAGCTTTTAATGCTAGTAAATGAGGCTCATTAGGGAATGCTTACACAGTTGATAGAACTGAGAATTGAACAAAAATTGTGGAATTAGGACCTTAATTCTAGGATGTCCGAAATAAATGTGATGGACAACCTAGAAAGTGACTTCCTGAAATGGATTCAGATTTTGGTTGGGAGGCAACAAAATCATCCCTGGTTCGTTTGTAATCAACAGTTGATAGAAGACCTGGGAGCGCAGTCGTTCAAGCAGTGCACGACTACCTTAGCCAGGAAGACCCTCTCGAAAATCGAGCGTTCCAGGATCCCCTTCATCAGCAGGCTCGCCAACTTGGATTAGGAGATTTCCTCAACACCGCCCCGATCCAGTCCACTAGAACAGTGAGACATCTCAATCCCAAACATCCACCACTGAAGGGCTTCCACAACGATAAAGAGCTTAGGAATCCAAAGTTCGGCTCTAGGGGGAGAAATGATCGTAGAACCGTAGAAACAAAATCCTGTTCTTTTAATTGTATTGTTCATAAAGACTTGGATAGTCTTCAGCAATTAACATCAGGATTTCGATATCCTAAGTGCAACTGGAGCAAATTTCATCAGTTCCAATTGGAGGACAAACAAGCTCATTTGTGTGATTAAGAAATGAGGAAGAGCAAACTCGCAAAGAAATCTATTTTAAGACTGCAAAAGAAAATTATGGATAGATTATCTGGATCATTAACGCAGATTGGATTCTATGTAATATCTACTTGTAAAGATTGGATTCATAGAATATGTAGAAGAGTGGAAACATGCTCTGGATTATTCGAGCGTTTAAATACCAAATCTGAATTCAAAATTAAATAAATTGAATTAAATTAATTAAATATAATTGGCTAAACATGCACAAATAATGCAAACAAACAAATTATTTACAGGTGAAGCTAAATCGGAAAATAATGGAACATTTTAAATAAATATT
Organism: Holotrichia oblita; assembly: GCA_023690525.1. Classification (NCBI taxonomy): domain Eukaryota; kingdom Metazoa; phylum Arthropoda; class Insecta; order Coleoptera; family Scarabaeidae; genus Holotrichia; species Holotrichia oblita. The sequence goes on from CM043018.1 coordinate 1,478,912, forward strand.
TTAGAATATTTGAAAATGAACTTAAAATGCTTCCAAGAACTTTTGCTTCAGTTCGTAAGTTCATGGTGTACAGTATAATTGATCATGTAAACAAGGTAGTCGTTTTATTACCTTTCTCTTTCAAGAAAACGAATTTTATGCAGGGCAACGTGGTATTCACCAGACTTCACGCTCAAGTTAACTGAACTGCATATGGACACGTTAATTACAAGTTTCCAGACTTCTTAACAATGTATCAATGTGCAATTTTCAGGTTGAGAATATCCCATAGGCGTCTCTTTTTTTTCCATGTCACTTGTCGACTTGTTTTAAGATATTGCCTTCTGTGGAGTGATCGTTAATAACCGTTCTTTCGTTCTTATTCAATGTGAAGCCTTTATATTTTAGAAAGAGCAAGTATATAGAATCATAGGGGTTAGAAAATACATTTCGAAATAGACTCTTCGGTTTTGCTACTAAATTTTAAACACACTGTATAACCTGTGGTGCGAAATTTCGAAAGATGTAAAACATGTAAGTATTGACTCGTATGGATCTTTTTTGACTACAAACTTCACAAAAACGTGGTGATGATAAATACAATCAAAGCAGAAGATGGAAGCATCTTAAATTGGAAGAAAGTGAAGTGGCTCAGATTTAAGAAGAACACACCAGATTTCAAGTTTTACAAGGAAGAATTTTGGAATAGAAATTTTAAGATGGTCAGTAGCACAAAAAGATGCAGAGGATAAGCAGTTGTTGTCGGAAGAGTGGAAGAGACTGCCCTAAAGCCTATCAAAAATGATTACTGATGACAAAAGTGATGATGATTCACCTGTAAAACTGGTTATTTGCTGCGCTTCCCCTCTGATATGACACCCTTGATATAATTTCGGTTCCACCGCAAGTTGTACTACATCAACAATATTTTAGAACAAAATAAGGGAGTGTTAGGGAGTCTGGATACTTCTAATGAACAGGTTTCGTTGTATATTATCTTTGAATACGATATCACAGTATTTATCTTCAGACACCCTATGTAACATACGAGGGAGCGTTTTTATATTCGCGGAATGGGGGATAAGGGGTGGAAATAAAAAAACCAAATTATTTTTCTTTTTCAATATATTCACCTGCAAGACGGATACATTTTTCACATCTTTCAATTAATTTATTTATACTCTCATAAAAAAATGATTTCTCTTTATCTGCAAAATACGCCGAAACTGCCTCCTTGACTTCATCATCGGCAGTAAATTTTTTACCCCGCAGCTCTTGTTTCATTTTCGGAAACAGTTAATAATCACTCGGGGCCAGGTCTGGGCTGCAGGGTAGGTGATTCACAATTTCGAAGCCCACCTTATGCAGGGCAGCTAACGCAACGCGGCTCTTGTGGCGCGTTGTCGTGCAAAAGCAGCACACCTTTCGTCAATTTTCCCCATCTTTTCTCTTTAATGGCTTCTTTTAGTCGCTCTAATATTGAAGCGTAATATTCTCCTGTTATAGAAACACCTTTATCTTTATAATCAATCAACAATATTCCTTCCGAGTCCCAAAATACCGTTGCCATGAGTTTCCCAGCTGAGTGTGACACTTTAAATTTCTTGGGAGGTGCTGTGCCCTTTTTATGCCACTGTAATGGAGTCTTGTTTGGACTCAGGTTCATAATGATGAACCCGATGAACAATTCGACTCAATACACCATCCTTGTCTACATTACAGAGGTCCAAAAATGCACGCGAATACTCTACGCGCTGTTGTTTTTGCGGCGGCGTGAGCATTCTCGGCACCCATCTTGCGCTGACCTTAGACATGCCGAGATGATCGTGTAGGATTTTAAAAATTGTTGTATCAGATACTCCAACCATTTCTGCGAGTTTTTTCTTCTTTAGTCGAGCATCTTCGAGTACAATTTTTTCAACTTTTTGGATAAGTTCTGGCGTGGTCACCTCAATGCTCCTGCCCGGCCTCGGGTCGTCTTCAAGGGATTCCCTTCCTTGTTTAAATAAACTATGCCACTTGTACACCATGGTTTTTCCTGGACAAGAGTCGCCGTAAACCAATGACATCTCATTCATTATGGTCGCGACTGATTTTCCTTGCCTGGTAAGGAACTATTTCACTTTTCACTCCTGATTATGTTACTTGGTTGACGATAGCTCAAAGATTAACTGTCTAATAACAATGAAACTTCGTATTTATATTAATTATGAGTCGCTGCACCGGCCACGCCCCCAATGCACCTAATCACCCCCCTACAACCCGCTCATTCCGCGAATATAAAAACGCTCCCTCGTACAATATATAAAGTGCAGATATGTCACTTTGGTGCTTTAAAACAAAAATATAAAAAAGTTGCCATGTTATTTTCATCATTTAGATACCTTTCTACGCAACTCTTGATGTGACCCAGGACGTGGGGAAAGCATTGTGAAGATGATCGAGATTCTCGTGTTATAATACCGGATTTGGATTCCTTTATTAGCGGATTTGGTGTGAGGTGATTTAGCTTCAGGCAAAATTTCAACATTTCATAATTCTACGATCCACCATTACAAGTAAATCTTGAATAGGCCAGGGTGACTACAGTAAACCAACAGAGCCAAGAGAGAAAGAGGAGGGCCAGCCAACTATTTACGTGAGGGTAGATAAATGACGCCGAATGCTTATTAATCGCAAAACTACTATTATACTACTATGGTCCTTCTTCCTTTTCTCTGGGTGGAGTGTGGTCCATAAACCCCATTGTCTTCTGCTTTTCTGACGGGCTTTTTTTCCGTCGGCTTCATTCCTATATTATTGTCTCGATGTAGTGGAGTGAGTTTATTATGGTGGTGGAGTTCGTGGTGACAATAAATCAATGGCTATGATGTTTTTTAAAAGGGCTTATGAATGAATATACATGAACAACACTAGCTGGGTAACCAGGAATGGAATTTCCCTGGTAGCTATTTATTTTATGTTCCTGACGTCATGTTGTTCTAGGTGTTCGAATATTAGTGGTGACGAAGTTATTTCGATGATAAATTGAAAATAAACGAAAGGTACCAACTACTGCATTACTATATTATCTTCATTCCCACAATCTTTGCCAAAGTTAATAATAAATTTGCTGAGAGCTTTGGGAACGATTCTAACCTCTGTCTCCCTATTTTTTTAATGTAAATGGCTTTTCTTGATACAGATAATAGGTGTGGGCAAATTTAGTCAGGATACTGATGGTGATGTCCTAGGATGGAGGAGGTGAACCTGGAAAAAAACAGCAGCAGTTCTTGGGTTAAAGCACCAGGTGTGAATTCCTTTGTTAGTAAGTTTGTTAAGTTAGTAAGCCACGCCAAAGCAAACTACCACCATCCTAGAACATCATCGTCAGTCTCCTGACCAAATCTGCCCACATCTAATATCTATCTCAAGAAATGTCTGTGTTTAACTTTTCTTGGTCTTTTGACAAACATCGCTTCGTTTGACAGTCGAGCTACGTCACAGTCACTAGCTTGGTGGACGTAATGAAAGGATCTTTTTTAACCAAGCTTAAAATTTGTCTGTCTTCTCTATTGGTTGTTTTCTTTTTGGCACCTCGATTTTCAACTTTATTTTGCCATTTAATTGCATTTGCAACTTTTTTTTGCTGAGCATTGTAACGGATTTTGAATAAATTGATACCTTTTACCACCATTTCGCATTTTTAGAATTAGGATTCGCTCATCTGCTGTGATATGTTTTGCACGACCCATTATTATAAAAAATTATCTATGGAATAAATTTATTTAAATAAATTCTCTCATGATATGAGAATTTTAGAATCCTACCTGTTTTTTTTTCTACAATCTACACATAGAAAATAAATCGCTTCTTAAAGTTAGGTAATTCCCCTGTAAGCAACAGAAGGATATCTGCAATATTGTTGGTTTATAGTTCTCCTCCTCCATCGTAGGACATCATCATCAGTAAGCAGTACCATGAAAGCTTTTAATTGGGCCAGAAGCAGCTACATCTAGGATCTGTAAGTTATGGTTACAATAATGCGACGTATCCAAGAAGTTTTGTCTCCATTTTTATATGCAGTTTCGTCTAAGCTACATATTACACTGGTGTCGTGTTTTTTTTTTATAAAATGCCTCGGGAATGGAAAAAGCTTGGATTTAAATCCTTAAGGAGGGTTTTCAAGATTAGTAGATTGTAAAATTTTAGACATTTGGATCAACTGTCAAACTTTTAGTCCGATTTGTCTTACAGGGTTGTCACTTTAAATGCTAGTTTTTAAAATTCACCAACTTAACGATTATTTTATAACTCATTCGTCCTTTTGGAATAAATCTCACTACAATATGTATGAACGTCTTTACTTTGTAGCTTACGTTTTGTCTGAAGTTTAAAGGAAGATTTAGAAAATAAAAGCATCTTCAGTTATGGCCAAAATAGTAGCAGTGCGAAATTAAAAACTGTTTATTAATGATTTTAATCTTCTGTACTTGAATTATTGAAACGGCCATCTATCCATGACGTGCCCAAACTCGTACGGAACTGTAGTAGTATATAATAGTCAACTATATTCTTACAGCTCGGTGAAGTCCCGTTCTCTTTCGCTGTAACATACATTTGGAAGTGGTCAAAATAATAGCAGTCGTCCGTCAAACAATGTATTAAGTGGATTGAAGGGTTCAATTTATATAAAATAAATTAGTTTGAATTTAGTACCACTCATATAGTACAAGTTTTTTAATTGCTAATGAAAATTATGGGGCGTAAAAAGCACTGCAGTGTAGAAATGCGTAAATTAATAATCAGACTAAGAAATGAAGGTAAAACTTATAAATTTATTCAAACCGTTTTAAAGTGTTCGGCAAAAATGATAGTGAATGCACTGCGTTGGCAAGAAAAACCAGAAACCCGGGGCCGTAAGAAGAAAACAACAAATTGCGATGACAAAATGATTTTGCGCCACACAACAAAAAATCCATTCATTTCTGCTACTAAATTGAAACAAGATTTAGAATTAAATATTAGCGCCAGAACAATACGCAGACGCTTACAAAAAAACAATTTACCTGCGAGGGGTCCTAGAAAAGTGCCACTGTTAAAAAAAGCAACATGTTAGACGTCGGTTAAAATTCGCACAGGCTCATATGAATTAGACCCCAGAAAAATGGCGTAACATAATTTGGACAGATGAAACCAAAATAGTGATGACGAAGGAACCTTTGTACTACCAGATGGTAGATGTTGTAAGGTAGATCTGAAGCAGGCTACCAAAAACTAGATTTCTGCTGTTGTTTAAAATTTTTGTTATTGCATGATGTTAGTTGTTTAAATTCATTGTTACATGTGTCGACACCAACCTTTGGAGCACCTATATTCCCTAAAGCGATGCCCAACTTTACTAGTACATAGTGGTGTGGAGCTACGTGGAAAATCTCTCTAACCGGACTATTCGTCACCAATCATGAGCATCCTGCCTGAACTGAATAGGGTCAGAAATATTCATGCTAGGAGATCGGTCTACGCATCTTGGAAAGACAGAAGAAGGTCTGCAGCAATTTCGCAGATATTCTGCCTGAACTGAGTAGGGTAGAAAGAAGACCGCTTAAAAGACTTTTCCGCATAAGCTAATTGATGCAACTTCGGGCACGTCCACATCACATCACTACAACGGGCAAAGCTGGAAGATTCGCAAATGGTGTTACACTGGAAGAAAGTCGGACAATGAACATAGAAGCATGTAATGTAATTTCTATTGTAAAGAGTGCCGCTATTAGTACGTAAGTTATAGTCATAATAATGATTTTTAGGATAAATTATCAATTTTGGGATCTTCAATCCAAATAAATGTTGTAATTCAATTTCTTTAGGATTCGCCTGAAAATTGAAACTGCTGATTGAGGAGTACATTTAAGTTTAGGTTAGGGTAATGGAACTTTGGTGGCAGCGCCATGATCAAAACTTTTTTTTTCAAATATGTGGGTGCATATTTTTTGGAAGGGGAGGGTAATGCCACGGAAAGTTCCATTACATAGAAGAATACTGGATCATCGATCAGATTACCAGGTCCTTGTCAGCAGATTCACGCGACGGATGCGACGCGGACACCGAATGTGCTGACAGGCGATCGCGGACAGGGGTCTGACCGACGATCTAGCGATAAATCAGATTAGTTAGAAAATAGCATTAGAATAAGTAAGTCCTAGAGGTTTAAGTAGGTATAGGTTTGTGGAAAAATAATAAAGTAAGTGTTGAGTAAAGTACGTGTTCACGATTCACTTTAAAGACTGTAAAACATGGTGGTTGTAAAATAATGGTTTGGGGGTGCTTCTCGTATTATGGAACCGGGCCAATATACAGGATCCAAGGCATTCTAGACCAACATGGATATGTGGATATGTGGATATCCTAGAAAATATATTGTTACCTTATTCAGAGTGGGATATGCCTTTAAAGTGGATATTAATGAAGGACAATGATCCCAAACATACCAGTCGACGTGCGAAGGATTGGTTCCGTGAAAATAGGATTGAGGTTCTGGAGTGGCCAGCTCAGTCTCCAGACCTCAATCCTATTGAGAACTTATGGGCTGACGTAAAAGAAGGTGTCTTTAAGGCCAACCCTACAACTCAAGACGAATTGTGGGAAATCGTGCGAGAGACTTGGTTGTCCATCCCTCATGAACGCTGCCAGAAGTTGGTTGACGGTATGCCCCGAAGGTGCATCGAGGTAGTGAAAAACAAAGGCTACGCCACTAAATATTAATGCTATATTAATTTTAGAATAAATAAAAAGTTGTATTATGATACTTCTCGCTGTTTTTGTTTCAAATATATAACGCTGCTATTATTTTGTCCACCTGATTTACAAATATTATTCTAATTACTAATCGACCTTAATCGATATGCAAATATAACTACGATACTGCATATTTATCTCTTCATTACAACTCAAAACTAGTGCCACTTTCATTAAAAAATCAATAACTTAAAAATAGCATATATTGTCTGTATAAGCAAGTCGTACTGCTATTATTTTGTCCATAACTGTACATTAGTTTTGATTAAGCTTGTTGCTCTGTTCATCCTAATCTACTCACGGATTTTTATCGGTTAAAAATTATTCGGAAACTCCTAAAAAATCTAAAATTCCTCGCACAAAATTCTATCATTCCTGATTCGAATATTTCACCCAACCACTATAGCTGTAGACGCACAAGAATCATATATAACACCTTTGTATATATCCAACCAAGATATGGAAGTGAATTCTTTCACACGCACTCCTCTCCCCAAACAGATGATATATTACCGAAAAATATATTCGCCCCCCATGAGCGCCAACGCAACCTCTACCTCTAAGATTCGCAAGTTTCCCCCTTCTGTCCACCCCCCACTACAGAACGTTACGCGTTGAGCACCTCCCGTATACATCCCGAGCTTCTATAGTACTACACAGTCTCACAAACACACACACACAGAAGATACATCTCGCCACCAGCAAAAGAAAAAGACGAATGAGAATAAGAAGAAGAAGAAGAACTCTCGTCCTTTATTTGATTCAAACAAATAGCCTTGTAAGCATCCGGTATGCTTATATATAGGTCCCTCCTACTTCAATGTACATACATACATACGTAGTACGTGTATATAGCCTGTAGCTTGCTTTTGTTCCTCTTCTTTTTCCCTATTTCACTACTCTCGGATATCTTTTGTTAGATTCGTGGGTGTTCAATGATCTTTACGGAGACCGATGGCCGGAGCGGAGGTCCTGCAAACGGATCTTCTCGCTAGGAGTGACGGCGGCTTCGGGATGCGACGCATCGCTTTTAACTCGATCTTTCTTGAGGGTGAGAGGGTGGTGGCGAGGATGAGATGTGGGTGTTCTTCCATAAAACCGGATGGGATATTCGGGTAGAACGTTTGTCAATAACGCTGGAATATGTTTCTCTCTTGTTTTCAACGATAAAATACGAGGGAAAAAAACGCGTTAAATAAGATTGATGCTGAGACAAGCATTTGTAGTTAGTTTTTTTGATAGATAATATATCCAAGATGCTACGGTAGTTGTACCTAAAGTTAGCAACCCACTCTTAAAACATATTTTTCTTTATTGTTTCAGAATACCTCAAGAATGATAAACAGGATGCACCTCTTCACTCTATTCTTGCTATTATGCGCCTGCGTCCATACGAACATGTCGGAGGCGTCTAGAACGGATAAAGATAAGAAAGAACGCATCAAAGATTACCACCTTCAAACTCACAATCCATGCAACACCGATAACAAACAAGCTCCCATACATTGTTTCTGCAATCCGGATAATAGACCGGGCAACGCTAGCAGGATAGAATGTTGGATCTTCGGCACCGACCTCACGGAAAATTACTTCCTTTGGAGTTATTTCTCGAGCCAACCTAAGATATTAGAGATGCTCTTGAAAGTTGTGCAAAGAGGAGTATTCCCGTTCATTCCGACTAAAGCTTTAGAACATTTAAAATTGCTTAAGTCGTTTACTGTGTTGTACGGCTCGATCGAGAGGTGCAACCGTACGCTTTCGCAAATCTAACTCAATTGCACAATTTAGATTTGAAACGATGTCAGATCGTCACGTTACAGAAACATTCTTTCGCTTTCTTGCCCAATTTAACTGAATTAAATCTGAACGAGAACAGGATAAGCGAGCTCCATAAAGATGTGTTCTTTCATCTGCCAAACTTGCAGAGATTCTATATCTCGCAGAATAATTTGAGTTTGATTCAGGAGGGGACGTTCAAGGAGCTGACGCGTTTGCTCGAATTGGATCTCAGTTCTAATTATATAAGCGTGTTGACCAATTATACTTTCACCGGTTTAAGTGAGTTGAAGAAATTGGATCTTAATAATAATTCGATTGAGATGCTTGGGGATTTAACGTTTGCGGAGCTGTGGGTGTTGGAGGTGAGTCAATTTTTTAATTTTTATATATTGTATTTTAATCTCGTTCCAATTAAACGGGATTATTTCAGTTGGTACAACAAAATTATTGATTGAACATTGAACGGTTGGCATTTAAAAATTGAATTGAATGAAATTTGCTTCGTAGTAGCTTGATTTGTTTGGTGATAGATTGCCCTCCGCTGTTTTTACACAATATCAAATAGTACCTGAAAGTTTAACGTGCATTTTTGCAAAAAATCAATTCGGTAAAGTGGAAATTCGACGTTTGGTATTCAATACCACGTATTTGGTTCAGATAATTTATTAAAAATCCCAATTTCGGACGAAAGCTATATAAAAAATAAAACCCTGGACATTTACCATTAATAGGGTAGAGTTGTTTGTTGTTACAGGGTGTCCCATGACATCTAAAACTTCAAGTGCTTGTAGGTCAATTACGACAAAGTTTTGGTCACATGTTCATTAGACATTTTTGACTTGAAATTGCTTCAAAAGTTACAAACAAAACCATATGATATCCATATAAATATGGAATATAGAAAATTTTGACGTTTAAATGTCAAATATGGCCGAGTTTGACAATTTAATGTTAAACATAATCACCAAAGAATTTGTATCTGCAAGCTTCCTGACTGAAAACATTTCGGACAAAAAATTTTGCGACTGACTGGGCAGGGAAATGTCATTGAACCTGGAGATTAATATTACCCTCATAACAACCATCAAACTATGGACTGTGGGCGCCATCCTGTTTGAACTAGATGCGTCCTACATCTATCTGTTTGAGATGTGCTGCAAAACATCGTGGATCATAACCACATACTAGTTAGGAAGCGAGGGTCAACCTCAATACGGCCCTTTACTCCGTGAGGTTGGCCTTGCGATTCAAAATATTCCTGTTGAACGCGGTGAACTGCTCCCTGGTGTGAGCCGAGAAGAAGACCAACGCCACATAAGCGTCCGCAAAAATGGTAAGGCTCCTGGAGCCGACGGCATCGCCAACACAGCCCTTAAGCGATTGCCCGATAGTGCCATTGATGTCCTGGTCGTCCTGCTTGGTGCCATGCTGAGTCGCGATGTCGTAATGCTCCGGAAGCCCCGCAAAGATCCGCTTTTACCGTCTAACTATAGGCCGATAAGCCTCCTGTCGAACCTGTCTAAAATCGCCGAAGCCATAATTTTGGAAAGGCTCCGTGATGCTATCATCGAGGGCAACTTTCTGCCCGACGAGCAGTTCGGCTTTAGCAGGGGCTTGTCGACCGATTTCCAACTCCTCCGTTTGACGGAGGAAGTGCGGAATGCTCTGGAGCTGCGGCATTCGACTGGCGCGGTCGTTTTGGACTTCTCACATGCTTTTGACTCGGTGTGGCACGAGGGCTTACTATTCAAGATGCGGCGACTGGGCATCAACCCGGACCTAGTGGCGGCTTGGTCTGCCGGAGACTACAATCTTATGTGGACGAGGTCACCGAGTGGTCCACGAAGTGGAGGTTGAAGATTAATTCATCGAAATGCGAAGCGATACGCTTCTCCCGCAAGCGCAATCCTCCACCAACAACCATCACAATCCAGGGCGAACACCTTCAGTGGAAAAGCCATATCACTTACCTGGGAGTTACACTAGATACGAAGCTAGTTTTTCGACAACACTTTTCAAATGTGACCTCAAGGTTCCTGCGGGCGAGGGCTGTCCTCTATCCGCTCATCTGCGCTAGAAGTTCTCTCAGCATTAAAATCAAACTGATCTACACGGCGTTTCTCCGGCCGATTTTAACCTATGGAGCCCTAACCTGGTCCAGCGCAAGCAAATCGCAAATAAAACGACTTAATATACTGCAGAACCGGGTGCTGCGAATCATCCTCGCGGCACCCTGGTACGTCACTAATGACCAAATACATAGAGATATGCAGATCCAAACCTTTACTGAGCACGCGCTTGCGCTGGCCAGGAAAACTCTAGAGAGGGCGTCTCGGTCGGAGAACCCGTTAATCCAACACCTGGCGGAGCTGGATCCGGACAGGCCTCCCCCGCGGGTAGCAACTAGACGCGTCCTTGAGTTGACGCAGTAGTCCCGGCAGCAGCCGAATTCTAATTGGGCGGATGAGATGCATCCAATACCTCACGTGGCATCGAACCGCGGACAATAAGAGATTAAAGGGCTAAAGGAACAAAGGTTCCAACCCTGCTTAAATTGAGGCCCTATGACTAGTTAGGAAGCGATGGTAATCATACGATCATCTTCCTCAAAACAAAGTAGAGTTCTACCCTGTCAGTGTGCCTGTCTTGAATCTGCTAAGAGTTAACATCACTCCCATAACGCTTATTCTGTTTATTAATACAATCACCTCGTCAAAAATCACTCCATTGTTAGGTAGATTATCAATCAAGGATTCATCATTTCAAGGATTGTGACAGTTCTGTAGTGACCATCTTTTAAGGATGGAAATCCCACATATGCAGAAGCTATCCAAAATTGAATCGATTTTCCTATACCTAATACCTATCTATAGACCACACCATTTTGACAACTGACAGGTGACAGATTGAAACTTCCCGAACGACTACATCACTTAGGGTCATATTTATAGTTCGTGCTTGAGGTTGTGCCGATGCTTGAGCACGCGATTTTGACGTAAATGTCATTATAATTGTGTCAAAATCGCGTGCTCAAGCATCTGCACGACCTCAAGCATGAACTATAAATATGACCCTTAGGGTGATATTTAATAGTCCGTGGTTGAGGTTGTGTCGATGATTGAGCACGCGATTTTGACGTAAATGTCATTACAAATCTGTCAAAATCGCATACTCAAGCATCGACACAACCTCAAGCACGGACTATAAATATGACCCTTACACATGTCATACAGAAAAATATATGTTCTTGCCATTATTCTCAATAATATTCAAAGTGACTTTAAAGAGTTTTTAAAGCCTATATCTACCTCTAACATCAGTTGAAACAATATTTCAAAAAGTAATATATTATCGAAGATATTAAGTTTTTTTGGCCTTTGCTGTAAATTGCGCATTTTTTGACATATGCTGCTTTTGCTATAAACCCTTCACATCCTTCCCACCCCTCTGCGATCACAATTTTTGGTGCAATAGCCTTCTGAAGGTAACGATGTTTCCTTGCTCCACCCAGTATTATTGAAACTTTCCTTACAAAATTTTGTGACTCAAAAATTAATGCCTGAACAAGTTGTAACATTTTTTTGTGACTAAAATATTTAAAGTCTAAAAACTTTGTGACTAAAGCAATTTAATGAAAAGTTGTGTTTCAACACAATTAACACAACACTTTTTTTGGCTGAAGTACTCGAGGACAAAATTTTGTGGGGCGTTGGTTTCCATGGCATGATCAGCAAAACGTCAAGTGTACACTTATCTACCCGCCAAGAACCGGAAGACTTCAACGCAGAGGGGAGAGGGTGGCGCGTCTTCCCAGCGCATGTTGCATGTTGAGAGAGAGGAGGAGGGGAAACTCAACTATCAATGTAGTAAACAAATGAATGTAAACAGCATGCCATTTCTAAAGAGGTACATTTTACACATTCAGGGCCATCAAAATTGGGTAGTCAAGTATCGCTGCTGCTTAGAAGATATTTATCCTGTTGTTAAAGACCGATAGAAAAAAAGTTGCAAAGGAGCAGAATATTCATGACGGTATCTTTTGTCAAACAAAACCTTTGAAAAAAATGTTAAATTGTCTTCAACATGATTGAATCAAATCCAACGAGATCAAATATTTCTAAATCATTGTTTAAAAAATCATCATCGCTGTCCTCAACAAAGACATTCATTTTGTTTATCTAAGTTCTAAGGAGTCAGTGGGTGCTTAGTTGCAGTGACTCAGTAATCTGCGTTAGTTGTCTGGCTATCACTGCAACTCTCGCGGTGTAGTTTTGTGTGTGTAAATTGTGTTCAAATGACTTTGTGACAGCATCATATCGCTTTTTATAATTTCGCGCTATTAATCACTTTGCTCCCAACAGCGAATGGTAAGTCGATCCGGATTTTCACCCCTGAAAAAATGTCACCGTCACTCCAGAGAATTGAAACCCGGTTTCTATGGCCTCACCACAAAGATAGTTAGCCGCCTAACCATTGCGGCTACGGACTCGTTTTGACTCCCATTTTGACAATATTATGATGATTATGTAGCAACTGAAAAAATTATTAAAATTGCTATTGAATTATTTCGAGAAAGACTTTTTTGTCTAAAAATTCTTGCCTGAAAAAAATTATTTGACCAACAATCTAAAAATAAATTGAGTTATATTTTAATCAATTTCGCATTCAAATGCACGCCAAATTATAATTGAACACAATGAAGCTCTCATCCTTTATAACACGAGAACATTTTAGAAGATTAAAACATCCGTATTCGTAAACTGCACACACGGTAATCTTTCAACCGGAGATCGCTTTCCCCCATCCATCTAACGAACAAGATGCGATTGCCTCGCATCTACGCTCCGCATTCCAAACCAAAACCGAGCTATAATACCTATCTCGTACAGCCACCATTTTGCCTTGCCCTACTCTTGAACTCGAGCATGACTCAGACCAGGTAGCGGTGGTAGGCCACAAACTGCTGCCGAGAATCACCCCACCCCTTCCCCGTTTACAAACCTACCTGGCAGGTAGCATATCAATTTTATGTAATTAAGAAACTGGAGAGGATAGATCTGGGGGAGAACTCCATCTTGTTTACAATAAGATTTCTGAATAATTCAGCGACTTAATTACGGTCGTTGTCGTATGATGTGTGGTGTTGTGTTTTGGATGAATTGACTATATAGCGTGTTGAAGATACCACGACGAGCTGTGCATAAGTGCAATCACCAATGCAGTATAACGATCGATATACATTAATAATGAATAAATGAATCAGAAACGTCCACTTAGCAGCACAGATTTCTGTAGCACGATCAACACAATACGATCTAAAATCTATAGGTTCGACGTCACCACCTTTAGATGAATTACAACAGAAGCAGCTAACGAACAAACCGGCGCAAAAAGGGGTAAGAAGAAAAGGAAGATGAAAGATGATAGTGGTGGAGATATCGATGAAATATTAACCGAGCTTAGAATGGAATATTCAGATGTTAAAAATGAATCCTCTGATGTGAAACCAGAATCAACTGTTCCAGAAGAAGAAAAGATGAAATTGGTTGTCGAAACGAAAGTGGATGTGAAAGCTGAAGATGATGATAAAGGTGAAAAGGAAATTAAAAAGAAGAAGAAGAAAGGAAAAGCTGAAGAAAAAGATGCCAATACGAAAACTATTGCTGCGACGCAAGAACCATTGAAAAAATTAAAAGAGGAGGAGGCACGTTTGAAAAAAAAAGAGGAAGAAAGGATACTCCGAAAAGAAGAAGCGGAGAAAACCAGATTGGAACAAATAAGATTAGAGCAACAGAGAAAGAAAAGGAAGAGGAAGAAGGAAAAAAAAAGGAAAGAACGGTTAAAATCTGAAGGAAAGCTGCTTACATCGAAACAGAAAGCGATTGATAAGTGATAGTGATTGAGTCGAATAAGAAAGCTGATGAATTAGAACTTCCCGATGTGGGAGTTCGAAAGCCTAGATTAGGTACTAGGGTTAAACCTAATAAGAACGCAGTTTCGTTTAGAATTGTCATTAGGAGATGGTGTCAAGTAATAATGACAATTATAATTATTAAAGAAGGTAAATATTAAAAAAACAGTTGATGTAATTGTGTCAAAACAGAAAATATTTTGTTAGACATTTTTTGTACTCAATAAAATATTAATTGATTGAAGAGTCTTTTGTGTAGGTATCGAGGTGATGCACATCAGAGCCGAACTCGAAGCAGAGACAACTTCCAGATGCCATCACACAGGCTTCAAATATCAACAACAAATTCGAGTTTCTTAAAACCAAAGGAACGCTTCTCGATTGCAGTTTCTACTCCATTAAGAAGTCCTTAACAAAGACTTACATGATGATGAGACAACGCCATCTGTAGTATGGATTACAGGTCTCGAACATCTCGTTTCTTCGTCTTAATAATTAGGTCTTTTAAGAGTTCAAGCCTGCATTTACATTTTTTCTCTCTTTACTTATTTCATTTGATGTCTTTGTTTTTTGATACTTTGTCAGCTGAATTTCTAATTATTTTGGGAATTGCAATTGGTATCCTTTCTTGGCTGAGCTTTGGGAAATGATTGAGCGTCTTCAGGTGAAAGATATATTTTTCAATAACGTTGGAGACTAAATAAATTTAGAGCATCATGGGATAAGCTCCTCTAGATTTCTGAAAATAAAAGCTCGTCTCCTACCATCTCTGCTATACCATAAATGTTAAAAGATTACTCTGAATGGACACATTAACAATCCATGGGCATCATGACTCTTTCGTCCTTGAAAGCTTAGCGACGCTAGTCGAAGCATGGAAGCTCATTTCTTTTGGCCTTAACACCGAAGTTTGGTCTTTGCTCCCACTATATCGTGTAGTCTGTTCTGGTTTTCCTTCAAACCCTGTGCCCTTATTCGTTCTCCTGATTCTTCCTCCTCGTTCCCATTAAGACCTCCTACTCTACGGGGTGACATAGAAAAAAGTACATTGCATAGTGCCACACAATAGAGGACACTAAAATAAGAAAAAAAATCCTATGAACATGGGTCCGCAAGACCTTCGGTTAAAAGATACGGGGTGTTGAATTTTATTTCTTTTTTGGGTTTTTTTTTTGAATATCTATGGTTCCAGTACAAATGCATCTGAAAGCCGACAATGCACGCTAATTAATCAAAAAATAACAATTGAATAATGTGCCATAATGACACTTGTCAAACTGATGTAATTGTTGTTTGAGGAATTTTGTGTTCGTGATTAAGTTTTTCATTGGTTTTCTCACTGATTATTCAAATTTGCTTTCAAAAATGGTTCACTACACTTTTGAAGAATACAGGGACATGATTATGTGTTACGGCGAAGCTAGATCAAATTCTTACGAAGCTCAACGTATTTATCGAGAAAGATATCCTTTAAGATAAGTTCCTAATGTTCGAACATTTATTGATGTGCATAGGCGTTTGAGAGAAGATGGCTGTTTTAGAAAACCAAAATTGAATAGTGGGGTTTCCAGAACTCGTCGCACTGTGCGAAACGAAGAAACTGTTTTACGAATGGTAGAAAATAATCCAAGAACAAGCACCAGAAAAACAAGTTCAACGGTACGAAACCTTAACCGTGAATCAGTTAGACAAATTTTCAAAGAACAACTTCTTCGCCCATATCATTTCCAAAAAATTCATTCACTATTGGAACATGACTTTGTTCCTCGTGTACAATTTTGCCAATGGTTGCAAAACCAAAGACAAAACATTATTTCATCAATTTTGTTTACTGACGAAGCTGGTTTTAGTCGTGATGGTATACTGAACCTATATAACATGCACCATTGCAGTGTTGAAAATCCTCATCAAACTGTAATTCGAAGTCACCAATATGGGTTTTCAATTAATGTATAATTGACAATTATTTAATTGGCCCATTTCGATTGCCCAATCGATTGACAGGTGCACTGTATCGAAATTTCTTGGAGAATGATTTAAACACATTATTAGAGGATGTCCCATTGGCCATTACTGGAAGAATGTATTACATGCATGATGGGGCGCCAGCTCACGTTTCTCGAGTGGCAAGGGAATATTTGGACAGGAGATTTGGAAATATGTGGATTGGTCGAGGGGTTCCTGTACCCTGGCCAGCTCGTAGTCCCGACCTTAATCCCCTCGATTTTTCATTTTGGGGATTTATGAAAAATAAAGTTTATGCTGTAGAAATACATAATGAAGAACAATTTTGGATAAGAATTATGGAATCGGCAGATAGATTTCGTAATAACCCAGGAATATTTCAAAGATGCCGTCAATCATTAAGAAGAAGAATGGAAAAATGTATTGAAGTACAAGGGCAACAATTTGAACATCTTCTAAAAAATTAATTTTTTGTTTTAATTAATCATTGTTTTTGCAAATAAATTTAAAAGAAATTCAACACCCCGTATCTTTTAACCGAAGGTCTTGCGGACCCATGTTCATAGGAACTTTTTTTCTTATTTTAGTGTCCTCTATTGTGTGACACTATGCAATGTACTTTTTTCTATGTCACCCTGTATAGCAGGATATTAATGCGGACCGAGTAGATTATAAAAAGGATTTAATCACTCAAAATTTTCATTAAATTCATATCTGCATTTCTTTACCTACCACACAATAACCAGTTAGTTAATTCCACCATTAGTTTGGGGGAGGGGAACGGGGTATTTACAAGCGACAACGACAACCGCGACCTGACTGCGTGTACGACAATATGTCATTGAATTTTTTTTTGTATATGTCACGCTAACGGGCAGAAAAGAAAGAAAGATGTTTTGTTATGAATATAAATGAATGCGGCAGCGAGTATGTTATATGATGCCGGGGAGTAGAGGACCAACAGGAAATAAAAAAACGCGGGAAAAAAAAGGAAAATCGGGTGGAAAAGGGAAACGTACACGGAAGAAGAAGGATCCCCATATATTTCTTTCCTCTCTCCGCTCTTTCATTTTATTTATTTTTACCGTCTTTCCTGCGTGCTCGTAATTTGCTTTCTTTTCGGTAGATCGTAGCGCACGCGATGAAGGAAAAAAAAAATCCCCGCTATCGATACCGGTTTCGCACTATTTTACGATCCTCGTGTAAAAATATGAGTGTCGGTATATATGGTAGTAGTAAGGTTGGAGCGAAAACATTTGTCGCAAAACTGGAAATCGCTCGTAAACTACATAAACGTCCGTAGTTCTTTTAGTAAAACGGCATTTACGTAGGGAACTTCATCGTCGTGCGTAAAAAAATATTAACTAACGCTGCCGGCGTCGGCGTCGGATGTGTATTTACAGGCGAAGCACGTTTTTGAAGTGAGTTATTGCGGATATGCAATATCGAATATGTTGCATATATTACAACGTTCCAATTTTTTCGATCGTTTTGTTACTTCACTTTGTTTTTTTGTTTAATTGTGTTAATAAGCGCAATGATAGCTTAGTTGCGTCTAAAACCAATCGAGGTTTAAAAGTGTTATCTTTGGGATAGCTCGAAATTTGTGTAGAGAACAGAAATATAAGTTTTGTTGAGTACGAGATGGGAAGATTTTTATACGAAAGCAGGAAGGATCACCGGCTATTTCAATTTTTCAACTTTTTTTTTTAAACGGAACGCCCAGATTTTTGTAACACTTTTGAATGCAAAATAAAAAACTACGTTCAGGAAGTATTAAGATGTTTATTTTTATTCACAAGAAAACAGTTAAAAAATTAAAAAAGTGTCCTAATACAGAAAAAACAAGGTACCTTTGAAAAAAGTTGTTGTTTAGTGTTTGCATTCTTTTTGCCGTCACATTTGACAATTTTAAAAGCGTTTTAACTTTTGCATCGCTATAAATTTACTTATTTTAGACATTGACACATTTGAAAATGGCAGTAAAACTTACTGAATCAGAACGAATTGAGATATTAATGAGGCGTGGGTACGGTGATCGTCAACGTTCTTTTGAAGAGGTTCGTATTTTGTTTAATACTGTTTATCCGGATCGTCACATTAGTAAAAGTACGGTATGCCGAACAATTCAAAAGTTTGAAGTCTTTCGTCAGGTGAAGGATTTACCTAGAAGGGGACGTCCATTAACAGCAACAGATGAAGAAACTAGTTTGAATGCGTTACTTACTGTGGAAGAAAATCATCACGTGTGCACAACAGAATTAGGTCAAATTCATGAGATCTCTCAAAAATCTTCTCATAAGATTCTTAGATCAGCAAGAATGAAAGCCTATAAAATGTATCCCGTCCATGAGTTAACTGAAGATGATCCAGATCGTAGACTACATTTTTGCGAAACAATGACGGAATTGATCGAGCAGCAGCCTAATGTTTTAGATCACATCATTTTTTCAGATGAGGCAACGTTTTGTCTCAACGGCACCGTGAACAGACATAATTGTCGCTACTGGTCAATTGAAAATCCGCATTGGATTGAAGAAGTCCATACACAGCGTCCTCAAAAGGTGAATGTCTAGGCTGGTCTTGTTGGAAACAACATCATAGGATCATTTTTTATAAGAGGAAATTTAATTGGCAACGTCTACTTAAATTTATTGCGAAATGAGGTTGTTCCAGCACTTGCGGCCCTCTTTCCAAATGCAAACATAGGTCATCACCCTAATGCACATTTTTGGTTTCAACAAGATGGAGCTCCCTCCCATTTTGCCCATAATGTCCTCGATTATTTGAATGAAATTTTCCCGGAACGTTGGATCGGACGTAGAGGAGCAGTCGAATGGCCAGCACGTTCGCCAGATCTCTCGCCATTAGATTTTTTCTTTAGGGGCCACTTGTAATGTCAAGTGTACAAAAATCGTCCGCATAATCTTGAACAATTGGAAGAGAGAATAGTTCAAGAAGCCAATCGCATCACTCCAGAACAAATACAAAATTCAATAAGAAATTTTACTGACCGTTTACATTTTTGTCAAATTGTAAATGGAGAGCATTTTGAACAATTATTGTAATCGCAACCCTAATAGACAGGTATCTTGATTTTTCTGTATTAGGACACTTTGTTAATTTTTTAACTGTTTTCTTGTGAATAAAAATAAACATCTTAATACTTCCTGAACGTAGTTTTTTATTTTGCATTCAAAAGTGTTAAAAAAATCTGGGCGTTCCGTTAAAAAAAAAAAAGTTGGACGTATTGCCGATTAAACCGGAAGTGAAAAAAATATAAACTGTATTGCATAAAATGCATTTATATTAACTATACCCCCATACCAACTTTCAGAAATCATAATTTTCAAATAACAAAGTTATTCGATCGTTCCGGGACTTTTTACTAACGCTGTATATGCATTTATTGATGCAATTTCTATGTGTAACTTAATGCAACTTAATGGAATAGTGAATAAAAATAAACTAGTTATTGATTTAGTATTATCTAATTATCATGAGATTAATTCCATTAAAAAATCTGGCCATCCCTTAGTGTTAGAGGATGATCATCATCCAGCCTTAGATTTGGATCTAGACATAAATTATTTAAAATTTTCTAAGCACAAATGTCAAGAATCACTAAATTTTAAGAAAGCTGATTATGAGGGTATTAATTCAGATTTACAAACTATTGATGCTATACTGAAAAACGCCACAGAAGGATGGTCAAAAATCATAGGAGACCGAGAAAGATATAAGAAAAAAGATAGATCCAAGGGAATTAGCTGTAGGAATTGAAACAATACAAACTGTAGGAAAAGGTAGCCTGCGGTAATTAACTGCAGCGATAATAATTCGAACGAAAAATTAAGAGAAAATGACAAAACTAAAACACCCAAAAATAATTGTTACGGGGGTCGAAAAAGACATTGTTGATGAAAGTAATGAGAAGATATTTGAAGCGATTATAACTCAAAATGAATTAATCAATATTGATGATAGTATTCAAACCAAAATTAAAGTTGAACGAAAATACTTAGAGAAGAAAAAGAAAAATTATGGAAATATTATATAATAATAATAATAATAATGTTTATTATGCCCAACAGTAAAAAACAAACCAAAAAGAAGGCACAAATACAACAAAACGTGCATTAGTAAAAAAATGAAAGAATAAATTCGTAAAAATTAAAAATTACAAATAAATATACAGTGCTTTCATTTAAGATTAAAACCCACGTGACCTCTTTTATATATGCAACCTATTTAACAGTGTGGTACTAAAGTAAAACTAAAATTCCTGCAAACATTTTTATTTACATATTGACAATCAAAATTTTACAGGTTAGGTTTATATTGTAAATAATCACGACTATGTAACGGAAAATTAATTGCAATAAATGTAATAAAATAAAAATGAAAACAACGAGGTAAACAGAGGCGTATAAAAATTGTCAAATATAATAATAATAATAATAATAGTGTTTTATTAGCCCAACAAAAAAAATACAGATAGGTATGTATATAAATATAAAGGTACAAAAATATATAGACATCAAAACTGAAGAAATACATGTAGGTACAGATTTGAGCTAACAGGCTCAAGATCAGCCGAGTGAGTGATCACACGACTGCTCCACCTCTTGAGCCACACATGCAACATGGAAATAATACAATAAAATTACACAAAAAGAACATGAAATAATGAAAATAAAATATCAGAAAACTAGTATGAAGCAGTTGACAATTTTCGACAAGGCTTTCATCCACGACCTAAGGATAGAAAGTGCGCCTTTAACCCACGGCAGAATAACGGAATAGATAAAAGTTTCAGAAATGTAGGAATAAAGTTATATAATTTTACAATGTTACAGGATTTTTTGAAACATTCTAGTTGATGTTGTGGAGGTGTCAACAGGCCCCTACTCCTAACATTAACGTTATGAACATCTGTTCGAAAAACAGTCTTGCGGTATAAATAACTAGGTTTTTTTAAGTAAATAATTTTATGGAAAAATATAAAAGAATGTAAAGAAATTCTATTACGGATATTAAGCCTATGAGCCCATTTTAGTGCATGGGAAACGCGATCATACCGTATCATACCATATCATCCGTATAGTATCTTAAGATTATAAAAAAGGTCTTTGAATAAGTTTGGAGACGTGCTCCCTGAATCGCATTTTGGTATCAAGATAAAGTCCAAGATTTCTAGAGCAATTTGAGTGAGGAAGAACTACGTTGTTAATGAATACCTTAACCCGAGGCAAGACCAAATCTCTTTGTTTGGTACGCCCAAAGACCAACACCGCAGATTTTTTAGGATTGATGAAGAGAGAATGACGTTCAGATTCAGTAACAAGTGATTGAAGATCACAGTTAATATTGGCAATAGCGGTGACAACATCTGAAGGATGGAATGAGTAAAAGAGTTGAGTGTCGTCAGCATAGAGTTAAAATTGACAATACTTTAGACATTTAGTTATATTCGAGCTATAAATGGCAAATAATAGAGGACCCAAAATACTCCCCTGAGGAACACCGGATATAACGGGTAGCTGATTTGATACATTATCATTAACACGGACCTGTTGTACACGATTCTCCAAATAGGAATGAAAGAAATTTAAAGAGTTTTGATCAAAACCAACAAAACGCAAAATAGCTAGTAGGAGGGCATGATTAATATCGACTTTGCAACTTTCTAGTTAGAAAGCTTAGGGATATTTATAGTTGACCAACATATTATTTACGTCATATTACGTCAAAGGTCACGTGGGTTTTAATCTTAAATGAAAGCACTGTACAGTATATAACATACATATCAACAAGACTTAAAATGAAGATTGTGTTAAAAAAAATATCTTCAAAATATTTATCGGCACTCCTGCACATCTGGTATACTGGACTTCTCTCCATACAGTTAGTACGGCATCGAGGTGCTAAAAAGGTTGTAGAGTTTCTTGAGGCGAAGCGCGGAGTGTAAATGTGAACCAGTTCCAATAGAGAAGGACAGTCAACAGCACCATGTATTAAACTGTGCATGAAATTAGCACCGATCTCTTCACGCCGAGTATCGAGGAGCATTAGATCGTGTTCAAGCAAAAGTAGAGACTGATCGTAACTCCTTACAGGATAAGCACCGTTCAACTTAAAGCTTAAATTTTCAACAATCGTCGCTGTACCCCTTCAATCTTCACCTTGCTGCAGACGTATAGCGGATGCCACACAATAGAAGCATACTCCAGTCTACTCGACACCAAGGAGCAGTATAAAAGTTTAGTGGTTTTCACGTCAGCAAAGCACTTTGAACTACATAATATTAAACCCAGCATTCCGGAAGCAGATATACATTTACGGTCTATGTGAGGTACAAAGGTTAAGTGTGAGTCAAACTCCAAGATCTTTGATAGTGTCTGTATATGTCAAAATTGGTCCATCCAAACCATAATCGAAATGAATCACACCCTTCCTGCGAGAACATCTGACAACAGTGCATTTGTCGATGTTCAGCTTGACCAAGTTTCGATGTCACGAGTTCCATGTAATATTAATGTTATCTTGCAGATAGTGTGCGTCCAGAGGACTATCAATTCGGTGATATATTTTCAAGTTGCAGAACAAGTCATAGATTCGAACAAATCATTAATAAACATGATAAACAATAAGTGTCCCAGGTTTGACCCCTGGGGAACTCCTGACGTGGCAGTGAATTCACTCGACCGAAATCCGTTGTAATGGACGAAGTTGACACTATCGGTCAAATAGGATGATAAAAGCGCAAACAGCTCACCATGCAACCCAAAGTGCAATAGTTTCTTTAACAAAATATGTTGATTAATAGTGTCGAAAGCCTTGGAAAAATCAGTATCATCAGTCACCCTTTTTAAAAATCAGACTTATTCGAGCCCTCTTCCAGATTGACGGAAAGTTACCAGTTAGGAGTGCCAAATTGAATAGTATTTTAAGAGGATAAAGGAATATCATGCGGCAATCTTTAATTAGAAAAAACGGGACCTGATCATCGGGTGCAGCGTTTTGGACTCGCTTCTGTGCTGCCTCAGTGATAAACGAAGCAACAATCTTTCCTCTAATGCATTCATGAGGTATTCCCGAAAATTATCGTCGAATTCGTCCGTGGAGCGTGTCAGCAGGAGGAACTGAAGCGTCGTCGGACACATGAAGACGTTATGAATAATGCATAATGACGCGTCTAGTAGGATGGGGTAGGTAGATGGTATTTCAGGGGACCATCTCCTCATTAAGGCAATTATACTAATACGGGAATTATTCACGGAAAAAGTTTTCCCAAGCGAGGATAGAGGAGCGTAACCGCCTCACAATATCCTCCCACTATCTCTTTTTACCTCCATTCTACCCTTCGACGTCGGTACCGACGTGAATATTTCATAATTTCGACCAGATGGATGAATAAATTTACATTAAGAGATATATTTCAATCTTTTCTCCTTATTTAACTCTAATAGCGTGTCACTTATTTTAAACGACGCGACAGATGTTATTTAAAGTAAGAAAGAACTAAAAAAAAAGAAAAATCTAGGACGACCCACCTCTTCTCTCACGAGTACCGAGGTAAACAAACGGAACTTTCATAGTCACGAGTTTCCATTCTTCACGGCGTCACATAAAAGCATCAATGTTTCAACTTCAACAGAACTCCAACGGTGCATCGAAAGCGCCCCCTTTAGAAATCGAGACACTATCTTAATTAATTAAGTGCGCCTTTTCAATCGGCGAAACCGGGCGGTGTAGATGGTCGGGGGAAGGGCTGTCTCAGCTCATTCACACCACCGAATCACACTGCTGGATACCCTATACAACTAGCCTTGTCGCCGGCGTTGAATCGTCTAGCTCTGCGTCCTCTTCCTCCGTTAACGTTCTGCACCTCTGTAATTTATCGAGAATACTCGACGTTCGTGGCTGAATGTAAAATTAATGGCCTCTTATCCGTTTGAAAAGGTTGTTGCAATCGCGAATGGCTCGCTGGGATAGTAGCGAATGATCTGAAAAGACTCCAGGTTGGTATATAATGATCTGAAGACGACGGGGACTCCTGTTTTGTATGTATAGATATATTCGTATTGGGAATAAGTAGGTGACTATTTCTCTATTTATGTGAAAAGTCTTTTGTTATATTTTGTGTGAGATATAAATAAATGAATGAATAATCGATCTTGATTTGTAGCCCAATTACTTGGAATGTAGGCTGTAGTTTTTGGGCAATTTTCCAGAAATTTTGGAAGCCACAGAAAAGCAAATTTGAAAACCAGATACCTTTAGACAACGAAGCAAGAACGCCAATAACCTTAAGTCTAATCTTGAATCAATTTAGAACTGTTGAGGTAGGGGGTTAAGATCTTAATCCATATGTAAGCTGGGATTCTAAACACAGCTTTTGACGGTCAAAATTATATTCTTTATGTTAAGAAGAGAGACTGGTAGATAAGCTAGGAAGACCTCAGGAAAATTTATGAACTGGTATCCCAAGTATTCGATTGAGTGTTAAATCAATGTTATCAAAGCCTATCTATGGGTGTCAATCTCATGGTGTCAATAGAGATCAATTCTACAATGGACTCACTTGTTTCTTTTGTTTCATAGCCTCTTATATTATGGGCCTGCATCCTCAGGGATCAGTACTCGGCCCAATGTTGTTCACACTCTACACTAACGACATTTTTCAGTGTTTCACTGATTTATATCTACTTATGTATGCTGATGACACAAGCTTTATTACATGAACCAGTTCTATAAGAGATACTGAGCAAGTAACGATTTTTTTTATTTGAGATCCATTTCTGATTGGTTCTCGTGTAATAAACTATACAGCTAAATCGTGAAAAAACTACCTATCTATTCTTCCACCCTCGGCAAAAAGTCTTGGATAATGAATTAGCTGTCTCAATGAATGATGAACAAATTAAACAGGATGAAACTACGAAATTTCATCATTTTTTTTGCTCAATTAGATGAAGTCAAACATTATGTTTAAATTTGACTTGCACAATGGATCAATAAATATTACTACTATTACTACTACTGAGTACTAAGTAAAAAAGAGGGCTTGCTGGGAATACAGAGGAAGAAGTTGCATGAGATTGCAACAGACGACGTCAAACGCATTGTGCAAAAGGACACCCTCAAGCAGTGGCAGAAACAATGGCAGATTCGTACAGAAACAGGGTCACGATCTTTAAATGCCCCAAATGGGAAGCACAAAGGAACTGGTCCAGCCTAGAACTAGGACGAACGATCACACCCCTAACAGCATGACCGAAATGATGATGACAAGGAAATCTAACTGGGAAACTGTTGTGAACCTAAGAGAGAAGGACAGTGAAGACTCAGCCCACTCATACGTTAAAATCTTGAAATGGCAGTTCCTGGTCGTAGACATTGGAGAACGTAATGGGGGTTTTAGTGGGTACGAGTCCCACACTTCCAGTTCATGAAGATCCGCAAAACACTATCGTAAGAATATTTATGATTTCTGATTCTGCGATTCAACGCAATTTACATTTTTGTCTTGGCTAAACCACTTTTAAAAAATTGCTTGTCAAGACTGCCGCTACATTTCTTGATGTGTAATTTAATGTGTTTACAGTCATCCTAAAGACTTGTTAAGCCCTCTCAAGAATATGCCAGCAAACAAACTTATCACTACACCATCGAATTGATAGGGGATTTGTTAGCACCTCCTCCACAAAAAAATTAAACAAGATTAGAAAGGATTCTAATAAGTCACGAGACTGGCAACTTTAGGAAAGGAGGCTGCCTACTTCAAATTGGATTAATAGAAAAAAAGATTGATTTGAGGTAAGTGCCTCCTTGTCTTCAGCACCTTCCTCCAAAACCTGCCACAATTAGAATTGCTAATGTTCAAAGAGTGGTCGTCTTCGAAGCAGTTCAATCCCCTGTTCAGGACATACAAGTGGTCGTTCACCGGTTCCTCAAAAAAGGTAACTACTTTGTTTTGTTTAATCTGCAAATGGTACCCATAACAACGTAGCACTCTAATGTTGTGCCAATCATTCTAGCATCCTATGGCAGACCCAAAACCACCTCTGAATCAAATTTGACGATTTGTGGTGTCCAAACAATAAAATAAACATTACAAAAAATATATATTAAGTAGAATCTAAACAAAATTACCAAAAATATTTTGTTTCTCACCAGAAGTCATTTGTTTTTAGAGTGCGACTCTAGACCAAAATATGGGATGATTTTATATCGGAAGTGGAAGTGGGCCCCTTTACTAGAAGACGCTTCGCGCTTAATTTGTCACAGTCGTGTGAAGGGTTTATTTTTATTAGGAGCCTCATTTATCAGCGTCCCGACGCCTGTAACATCGCCGGCGAAGGACGGAAACAGCGTTTTATTAATTTCAGGTAATTTATTGGACGTCAAGTTACAACAATTTCGGCGGACGAGCACAGAGACGACAGGACGAAAACTGGGAAGTATATAGGAGGACTCTACTGTTAAAAAAGAAGTAAAATCTAAAGGGGGCAATATATATATATATATGTATGTAGAGAGAGAGAGAGAGAGAGTTGATTGAAGAAAGGAGCGGATATGTATTTTTTTTTCGCGAGCTTCTTCCTGTTCCTGGCGGAGATACTAAAAGCACCTTCGGTAATGGATTGTTGATTGTGTCAGATGGATGGTAGTATTACAGCGAACGGGCGGTAATCATGTTGAATCCCGTTAATTACCCGTTAATGCCGTAATGGATTAGTGCGAATCAAGATTGCGTTGTAGAATTGATGATCTATTATGGGTTAGTGCGGAGTATGCTATCGATTAGGAAGGGTTTTCTAAGCCGGTTTCCACCTCTACTTATTGTTACTTACCTTCCACGCTAATTATATTAGGAATAAACAAGAAAAGAGAGCTAAGGACTATTTTATTTTTGCTATGGGGTACGGTTAAATATAAAATTTGAAACACTCACTCCAATTCATTTCCTACGAGTCGACAACAAGACGGAGGTTATGGTTAGAAAATGAAGTTGATCCTGGTGTAGCAAGATCATCTCACAAAATTTATGATTCTTAAAACTGTAACGTCAAAAAGATCTGAAGTAGAGGCCCACAACCTAGTGAACATATTCTGGTCGCTTAGAGGGCTACCTATATTACAGTTTGACAATGATTTCGCCAACTTTAAAGATCGTCTATGGGAAGCCGTGCCATCCACAGAGTCAACGTGGTATCGAAAGAGCTAATCAAGATATCGGAAATATGCTCTGCACTTGGATGTAAGAACCGCTGAAGTGAAGGACCACGATTTTCATTGTTGATGATCGTTTACCAAATTTTATAAGTTGAGATGCAACTTTCTGATGATGATGATGCTGGGTGATGAAAATGAATCCATATTCCTAAAAGAGGGCTGTTGAACACATTGATGTCTATATTAGTTAATAAGGAGAGTCTTATCGAGCGTGGGATTTCCTCATTCTTCATCAGATGATATCCATTCTCTTCGTTTTACCAAACTCTGTCTAGTCCTGACGCTCTCCTATTAAATAGGTTTCGTCAAAATGTTATCGAAATACTAGACGCAGGGGAGGAGAGGGGAGAGACTTGGTTCATCGTATGGAAGATAGGCAGAAGCGATTATTAACTTCCTACATCTTCCATTGCCGTCATCCAGTTTTATGGCTGTCAGGTCTTTAGAATAGAAATTCAGCAGCGTTAGTGACTGTATACTCTTCCTGATAAATATACAGGATCGTACTTTGCTAGAGTCTACGTCGTAGATTACATTACCTTTGACTTCGTTAACTGGCACTCGTCCCATGACAAGCCAGGGTTCCTGTATTAGGACTATGTCAATGTTGCCCGAAGCTAGCAGCTTGCATAGAGAGGCGGATACTGCCTTACTATGCTGAAAGTTTATCTGGATTACCCTCGGCAATTTTTGTATCCTCCTTCCTCCCTACTACTTTAAAGCCCAGCTGGGTTAGGGTAGGATTTGAGGCCCATGCTGCTTAAGACCTTTGAAGATTTTTTGTCGTTATTCAAGACGTAGGATGTTCCCTTGGATTCTTCCTTGCTTAGAACGATGCACCACTCATTCGTTGTTAGTCCTTCGTTCTGGGTTTCTAGGAGTTTGAAAATTTTCTCCGTTGTTATTGTCCCCAGAAATTCCTTCGGGATCCAGGTGACGACTTTCGTGGTTTTGACGATGTCCCTCGCCAGACCGACTCTTAGGACAGCGTTCTACCTTAGGAATAGTCTTCATCAGCCATGACTTGCCACAGGTGAAGTAGACCACTCCCTTTTCAGCATAGCTGTTCCTAAACTGAGGTGGTACGCCTGACTCACATTTCTAGATCTCCCCCATTACAGCCATCTGTATTTTCTTGGACTGATCCTCGGATAGTTTCTCCTCCGTATACTTGTGCAATGTTACAGCCATCTTTACAGCGGTAAGTGCTTGGATAAAGGTTGTCCCAATAGCGCTCTGTGTGGACGTTACTTCTCCTGTTGCTCTTCCATCTATTTCTATTTTTACTTTTGCTTCGTTTTTCCCTATTGCCATCAGTTTGGTCTTATCTATGGTTAGCGCTACGTTCTAATGGTTTAAGTTTATTTGCAAATCTCTTTCGTTCTTTGCATATACTAGCAAGTCGTCAGCGAAGGCAGTCTCTTGCAGTTTTTCATACAGAAACAGGGTCACGATCTTTAAATGCCCCGAATGGGAAGCACAAAGGAACTGGTCCAGCCTAGAACTAGGACAAGCGATCACACCCCTAACAACATAACCGAAATGATGATGACAAGGAAATCTAACTGGGAAGCTGTTGTGAACCTAAGAGAGACAGTGAAGACTTAGCCCACTCAAACGTTAAAATCTCGAAATGCAGTTCCTGGTCCCACACTCCCAGTTCATGAGGATCCGCAAAACACTATCGTAAGAATATTTATGATTTCTGATTCTGCGATTCAACGCAATTTACATTTTTGTCTTGGCTAAACCACTTTTAAAAATTGCTTGTCAAGACTGCCGCTACAGTTCTTGATGTGTAATTTAATGTGTTTAAAGTCATCCTAAAGACTTGTTAAGCCCTCTTAAGAATATGCCGGCAAACAAACATATCACTACACCATCGAATTGATAGGGGATTTGTCAGCACCTCCTCCACAAAAAAATTAAACAAGATTAGAAAGGATTCTAATAAGACACGAGACTGGCAACTTTAGGAAACTGGCTAAGGAGGCTGCCTACTTCAAATTGGATTAATAGAAAAAAAGATTGATTTGAGGTAAGTGCCTCCTTGTCTTCAGTACCTTCCTCCAAAACCTACCACAATTAGAATTGCTAATGTTCAAAGAGTGGTCGTCTTCGAAGCAGTTCAATCCTCAGTTCAGGATATACAAGTGGTCGTTCACCGGTTCCTCAAAAAAGGTAACTACTTTGTTTTTGTTTAATCTGCAAGTGGTTCCCATAACAACGTAGCACTCTAATGTTGTGCCAATTATTCTAGCATCTTATGGCAGACCCAAAACCACCTCTGAATCAAATTTGACGATTTGTGGTGTCCAAACAATAAAATAAACATTACAAAAAATATATATTAAATAGAATCTAAACAAAATTACCAAAAATATTTTGTAGCGCTCTGTGTGCTCTCCCTATTGCCATCAGTTTGGTCTTATCTATGGTTAGCGCTACGTTCCAATGGTTTAAGTTTATTTGCAAATCTCTTTCGTTCTTTGCATATACTAGCAAGTCGTCAGCGAAGGCACTCTCTTGTAATTCTTTAGTAACCATTTTAATTTCTTTTAGGACATCATCAAGTATTACACTGAAAAGTACCGGGCTTAGTATTCCTCCCTGTCTTAATCCTCCCTAAACATCAATGTATTGTATTGCTGTTTCGAGATCTACGACACCCAAACATTTTGTGTTTTGCAGAACATTGGTCGGTGGAGGAAGAAATCTTTGAGGCAGATCTGTATCTTGGTTCTGCAGAAGTGTCTATAAAGGGTTTGGTGTAGCGATTCGACTGATAGAAGAGGGGTAGACAAACAAAACAAATGAATATCTTCTATGAATTGTTTCTGACTCACAATTAGTAATTCTCTTGAAAATTTAACATTTCAGTTATTACAAAGTTTACAACTTACTTCTATCTTGTTAGAGTGTAGGGCTTTCATAAATTAGAAATTCTCTTACTAATCAAAGAGGAGATGTTACATTCGGTAGAGTTTATGGGTAGTGAAATTTTATGTCCACTAACTAACGCTAGTAACCAAAAACCGCTCAATACAGTAGAGAGAATATATAGCAAGGTCATCAATAAGAACCGGAGGAAGACGGAGACGAGCTGTATATGTGTGTGTGTGTGCGTGTGTCTGGTAGAATTGCAGCAACTAACAGCTATAGCAATAGCTCGACGCGCTTCTTGCCCACTACTGATACTGACATTTGTTTCCGTCTACCCCGTCTTTTCGTCTGTCCGTCCATTTTCGCCCCCGCGCACTTACTCTAAACCGCGCTATAATTTCTGCCAGCTTTCAGTTTATTGATCGTAAAACTTGAGCTTTTAATGCCGAGGTTACTACGGCCGTTTGCATATCCAGTAAAACGTTATTTACTGCTGACGTTAATATCGCTCTTATGGAGTCGCAAAAAAGTCGAAAATCGACAAATCGGACGCAGCCCGGCGTTACGACGGTATTTACGCGCTACGAAAAGCGCCCTCCAACGGAAAGTTCGTATATATATATATGAGTTATACTAGTACGAGATGAATCATCCAATAAAAAGACACTATGCATGGCAAGAAAGATATTTGTTCTATTATATGTGCCGGAGGAGGAATTATATTGCGTCAATATTCCTCCGGATATTTCGTAAACTTTACCAGTATTTCAATCCTTTCGAGATTATGACCAAACAACGAATAGGAACTTCTGTTTTGTAAATGATGAATCATTCTCATCTCATATAGAAAGATTATCATAATTTGCCAGGGGTAGCAATCTGCTTAAAACTGCATAACTATAGTTACTATTCATTATTACATATTATATATTATAAATTTTTCTTATTTTACATTATAGTATAACTTTGCGTACTCTGTCCCTTGAGCATTTATTCTTAATTGTTTATTTTGTGGGATTATTTATTTCATTTGCTATGACGTATAAATCATTAATATAATTCAAACTTGCATTCATCTGCGTATTGTATTCTTGTATTACATTATTTTCTTTCTTGGATTTAGTCTGCTTAAGTGCTATATATATATAATTATTACTTTTTATGTTAGGTGTTCGCTGATCATTACTTTATACTGTATTCATATGCTTAAATTTTTGTTAGTGTATAACGTTAGTGTTAAGTAACTTTTCTTACTCTGCTGTTGCTTGCGTGCTGATGCTTTCCTTCGCTCATATCAATGTTCGTTCGCTTTTATCAGGATTTCATTTATTTAAAGCTTACTTCTCTGAACGGGATTATGATGTTATAGCTGTTACCGAAACGCGACTAAATGATGCAGTTGACGATAGTCTAATTTCGCTGAATAATTAGAGCTCTTTCACACTGGCGATTTAGCAGTGCGAGTTAGCATCGCGATTTAGTCGCTTTCTATGCGGTTCTATGCACAGTCAGCCGCGCTGCTGAATCGCTAGTGTGTATAGGAATAGGGAATACATCGGCAAAATCCGTGAGCGATTGTCGCGCTGCTATAAATCGCCAATGTGAAAGAGGTCTTATACTTTAATTAGAAGTGATAGAGGGTGCGGTAGGAGAGCTGGAGGAGTGGCGATCTATTTAAGGAGCAATCTTAGTTATTCTCTAATTAACACACTCGGTGATACTGATTTTGATTTTGAATATTTATGGATTAAAGTTTCTGTTAACTGTATTAGTGTAGTGGTGGGTACTATTTACAGGCCTCCCTTGTTGGATATCAGCTCCTTTTTAGAAAGCTTTGAGGGGATGCTGTCTGGAGTAATGATGGATACTCACGAATTGGTTGTTTTGGGCGACTTTAACATTAATCTTTTAGATATTAATAGTCGAGCATGCTCGTTATTTGGTGATTGCTGCGATTGTCTCGGCATAAAACATAT
The DNA here is from genome assembly GCA_023690525.1 of Holotrichia oblita. Classification (NCBI taxonomy): domain Eukaryota; kingdom Metazoa; phylum Arthropoda; class Insecta; order Coleoptera; family Scarabaeidae; genus Holotrichia; species Holotrichia oblita. The sequence continues at coordinate 1,511,423 of CM043018.1, forward strand.
TGTCAGTAGTCCAACCCGTGAAACGTCAACATCGTCAACACTTATTGACTTTATCTTGATTCTAGTTGAAACTCCTTTCAAGTCTTGTGGGGTATTACAGGATCTGAGCGTGTCGGATCACTACCTTGTTAACGTTAAATTAGAACTGAATGCTCCACCACGTGTTAGTCGCACGCGTACGCTTAGAGACTTTTCACGATTCGACTTTGATGGTTTTGACAACGATTATTACAAACAACTGCGTAATCTGACTACTTCTAGCATCAGGCGTGAAAAGCGAACTTATTTGCGTTACATTTTTGAAAAACGGGATACCAAACTTCTATGGAATAACCTTAGAGCTTTAAACATTTACAATAAAAATAAAAACACAATACTACCTACTCACCTGTCAGATGTTAATGAAATCAATACCCATTTTTACAGCTTTATATCAAATGATAATGCTGACGCAGATATAATTAATTTTTATAATACTATCCAAAAAACTTCTACTTCCTTTTCATTTACATTGCTATCTGTTAATGAGGTTGCATCATTGCTTAACTCTATTAAGTCTCAATCGGTGGGTATCGACGGTATTTCGGTAAAGATGCTACTTTTATGTTGTCCTTGTTTGCTACCTATCATCACACACATCATGAATACCTGTTTGTTAGAAAATATTTTTCGAACCTGGTGGAAAACAAGCATTGTTATACCTCTTCCAAAAATTGCAACGCCTGCAAGTTACAATGATCTCAGACCTATATCTATTCTTCCTGTACTTTCTAAACTACTTGAGAAGGCAATTGGTATCCAAATCCGCAGTTTTCTGGATGCTAGTGATCTTCTACCTAGTGAACAATCAGGATTTCGAGCAGGTTATAGCTGTGAGACTGCAATGGCACATGTTGTTGCCGATATATTGCAAAGTATCGACAACAACCAGGTAACTGCGTTAGTCTTACTGGATTACTCTAAAGCTTTTGATAGCATTAATCATTTTCTTTTGCTTTCAATTTTAAGATACTGTGGTTTTGATAACGGGTCGATCCAGTTCTTCTCTTCATACTTATCAAGTAGAACTCAACAGGTTCTTTATAACGGTTTATTGTCCGATCCACATCCAATTATCTCAGGCGTCCCTCAAGGCAGTATTCTGGGCCCGCTTCTGTACATAGTCTACACATCCAACTTTATAAACTGTTTACGACACTGTCGTTATCATCTTTATGCAGATGACACTCAAGTTTATCACACCTTCTATGCTGCTAATGTGCATGAAGCTGTAAGTCATTTAAATGATGATCTTGATTCTCTTATTAATGAATCTGCCTGAAAATTAATACTAAAAAAACCTCAGTTTTCGTATTTGGCCGTGCTAAGACGAGGGCTGAAGTAATAAGCGATATCAAAATTACTATTAACAATGAGGTTGTCCCTATTTCAGATAGCGTACGAGATCTGGGACTTATTCTAGACACTAACATTCGTTTCGAAAATCATATATCTAATTTAATTAGGTTGGGATATTCCAGTTTGAAAATGTTATACGGTAGCAAGGATTGTTTGGATATTGGGTTGAGAAGAGCCTTGTGTGAATCTTTGATTCTGTCCCGTTTTAATTTCTGTGTCAGTGTTTACTATTCGTGGCTCGATAGTACTGATAGAGCCAGAATCCAGCGTTTACAAAACTCCTGCCTGCGTTTCATTTACGGTATCCGTAAATTCGACAGGATATCCCACACACTGGGATGGGCGTGTTGTATTAATATGTCAAGGAGTGCTGAATTTCATTCCACCATTTTTTATCATAAGGTGGTTTTCTATAGAAAGCCCAGTTACTTGCATCGTAAGATTCTGTTCAGAACGGACGTGCACAATGTGAATGTGAGAAATAAAGGCCTACAAACTCCTCCAGTTCACCACCTAGAAATTTTCAAGAGATCTTTTTCATACAACGTGGCTAAATCGCTAAATTCAATTTCACCTGGGTTGCGTCCTTTGCATCCCTCTGCGTTTGCGCGTCAGCTACGCAAGCAATACTTCTCATCTTACTGAGTGCCGTGTTGTTTGTTTCTTTTTTCTTTTTTCTTTACTATCCCAATTAGTACTTAGTTAGTTCTGCAATTGCTTTCTTGTATTTGTGTTTAGATTTATGCGTGTGCTTATTTTGGCCAGGTTCAGAAGGAAGACCAGCTGTCTGCTGCAAGCAGCTGATTCTGAACCTTTTGGTACATCTATAATTTGTATAAACTATTGTATTGTTTGAATTTACCAATAAACTGCTATTATTATTATTATTATTATTATTATAAAACGCAGAAGTTATGATGAAGACAAAATCGTCGCCTAGTATCATTATTATGTTGATATGTTGATGGTTAAGCTTCAATATCATCCGTAATCTTCAGGTTTGATTATATTCGTACTTTATGTTAGCTGCTGTCATTTCTGGTAACGATCTTATCCGCGTGTCGCATTGTATTCTGGATTTTCAATTTCCTGCGTTCCATTCCATGTCGTCCGACTCCTACTCCGACGGCGAATTTACAGGCGAGACATGCTCCCGTTCTCGGTGAGCCGGGGAAGTCCCCGGGAAACGTAAGAGAGCATAAACTGTACGAGTTTACTCGTCTTATACGTGCTCTCGCGCTGCGCTCCTGTCTTCTTCCTTTTAACTGTGTGTGTGTGTATGTATATGGCGTATCTACCGATTAAAGTCCGAATGGGACCGAAGCGTGCATGTATACCGAGGCAACGCGAATTATTCCCCGGTTTATCTCTCAAAACACATCATTATGATGTAGGAGGTTATGTGTGGTTAGGGGATACGCTGTTACGTTGCTGTAAATGCATAATTCTCGCTTGTTTAAGGGTGTATTGTGTTAGTCTCTATACGCGCATATACTATACACATGTTTGTTGGATATACGATAAGTGGTCGTGTGTGCTACTACTAGTATATGTGATGTTTAGTTTTTAAATTAATTGAATCGAATCCTACTGACTGCGCCGGATAAATGCAGGTGATAATTTAAGTGTGGGTAGAAGTAAACCTTTAAAAAAGCAATGAAACCGCAGACCAGCTAGCGAGGGAAGGTTCCCAAATTAAATTCACCGGGCCGGAGCCAGGTCTGGGTATCACAAAGAGTGCAGTACGTGGTGCAATTAATGAGTGGATTATAAAACAACACCAACTAAATTGGAACCATGTAGCTGGACAAAGACACAGCAAACGGATGATGGAACGACCATCACAACGACTAACTGCTGACTTACTTGCATTAAACAGGACTCAGCTTAGGGCAGTGACATGTCTATTAACAGGACACGGCTGTCTAAGAGGTCATCTGCACGAGATGGGGATCTATAAAGATGAACCCCTATGCAGACTCTGCAATGAGGACGAGAAAACAGCCTTTCATATCATCTTCGAATGCGTGGCACTAAGTCAACGTAGGGTTACTTTGCAAAGCGCCTTTGATCTACCAGTGGAGAAAGATTTACCAAATAGGCTTCTAAACCTGATCGAGGGAACTAACCTGTTTGAGTAAAACGGAATCAAGGCAGGAATAACACAATAGGCTAAGTGGGCCGCAGTGTTAGGGATAATTAGAGACTGCCCTGCCTTGATAGCAATCAATCAAACCTTTAAAAACAGGCACTCCTTCCTTATTTTAGACTATAAGAAACCAAATATAACATATGTGCCGCCATTGAAGCTAGAACCAAATCTTTTAATTGTTATCAATTTGCTTGATGCTTCTTTTTACTCCAGAAGATTCGGCCAAATTAATGATGTGCTGCTACATCAGCACGATCGAAAAAAATCTGAGGAAATACTTCAATTGTATCCTTTGGCGGTGGCTCTGTCGAGAAGCAAAATGTTTCAAAAGATTCCTCTTTTTGAACGCGTTTTAATTTCAGGCAGAGATAATTGTTTTCCCAGATCCTCAAGAAAATTTCGCCGGCTCTGCAATAACTTGCATGTTATGTATAAGCTGCAAGGGCAGCTACGTCGAACAGATTGAAAAACATTGCTTATGGCTAACGAAGCGTCTTTCTTTTTGTTGTATAATGAGTAACCATTTTGTCCATATTGTCAACACCTCCTTCAGTTGCATTGTAATACGTAATAACTTCCGGTTTTTGTTTAGATTCAGTGATGTTTAGAATGTTGTGCATTATTAAGTGACAATGCGTTCCTTCTATGGAACATAAGAGCAAATCGTAAGTTGACCAGCTGCGCTGAATCCGTATATAGACAACTCTTCCTCTTTATCTTTACTCTTCGTCTACCTTCTTGATTTCGAACATACAAGCATGGATCAGCCTGGCTCACCTTAAATCCACACCGTAGTAGGAAATCCCCAGCATCTCAGAGCTTCCTTCAACCCATATAAACTCTTCTTTAACTTACATATCTTGCTAGTACCATATTTGTATCCACTTGGCTGTAGCATATAAATTGTTTCTTCAAGTTCTCCGTATAAGAAAGCCATTGACACATTAAACTTTGCGAGATGCATTCCTCTATTTGCAGCAACACTTAAAATAGCTCGGATAATTGTCAGTTTTGCAACTGGACTGAATGTTTGGTTGTAATCAATACCCTCACATTGATTAAAACCCTTAGCAACTAGTCGAGCCTTGTATTTATCTATACTGCCATCTGCTTTAGTTTTCAGTCGATAAACGCATTTATATGGTATTGCCTTCATACCCTCTGGTAGTTCTACAACTTACCAAGTATTGTTCTCTTTTAATGAATCCATTTCCTTATCCATTTCTACTCAACAGTATCTTCATATTTAAGTGCTTCTTCAAATGTCTCAGGAACTTTAGTAGGATTAATAAAATTTTCTACCGTCATTATGTACTCATCTAGAAAAGATGGCTTAAGCTGAGCGATCTCTCAAACGATCGCCTAGTCTTTCTTCATGAATTTCTATATCTTCATCTTCTACTTCTGTATCGGTTTGAGCTTTATACTCGTTGTCACTATTTCCTTTGTTCGAATCTTCATCACTCTCTTGATTTCTTTCTTGAACTACCTCCTTTTCCTTTGGTACATCTTGAATTTGTAATTTGACATGTTTAAGACAGCTCTGAGGTTTTTCTTCAAACTTAACATCTCTAGACAGAAAAACTTTGTCATCATTTTTAATCCAAATCCTATATCGTTCATCATGACCATATCCGATGAGATGTCCTTTTATCGCTTTGGTAGCTAAGTTTCTTCTTTCTTGACTTGGAATATGAGCATAACACGTAGAACCAATGACCCTAAGATGTTTTATTCGTGGATTTTTACCTACCCACCATTCTACAGATTATTTTCCTGCTCTTCAATTACAGTTCTATTATCCCGCTCGGATATACCATTCTGCTCTGGAGTGTAGGGCGCTGTCAATCTGTGTGTTATTCCGTTTGCACGTAAGATAGACCTAACATCTTTATTATCAAACTCCCGACCATTATCACTTAACATTTCCTTGACTGAATATCCTAATGTCTTTGTCTGTCTCAGAAAACTCTTCAAAGCTTCAATCACCTCTGACTTCTGTGCGAGAAAGTAACCATAGCGAAACTTTGTATAATTGTCTTTAAACAAAACAAAATACCGCTTTCCTTGAAACGACTTGTCAAAAGGTTCACATATGTACATCTGTCGATATCAGTTCACCAGGCAGCGTTGACCTCTCTCTCGTGCCAAATGGTAAACGATGTGCCTTCCCATATATACATGGTTTACAGATCTCTGCTTTTACCTTGACCTCGATGTTAAAATCTCTCTTGAGCTTTGCTTTGACATGACGTTTAACTTGATGACCCTATCTTTCGTGATAAAGCTGCAGTAAATGAGATTTATCCTCAATGACGACATTTACATCAGCACTATGTTCTGGAACTAACGGTTTAATTGCTGCTTTGTAAAGAGTACCATTTACTTCACGTTTTCCACACAGTCGTACTTGACCGTTAATTTTAAGAAAACTAGACGTTGGTGTTGACTCAAACATGCTCTTCTCATTACGGTCTTGTGCTCCTAAAACAGAGAACAGATTTTTGGAAATCGTTGGTACATACCAGACATTATTTAAAGTCATTTCTTCACAACTATTTCCAATCGTTGACAAGATCAGTATTGATTGCCTTTGTATTTAAACTGCTTTTTGATTACTTTTTCCACATTCGATTTGACTACTAATGCTTCTCGTTCAACTTTATCACTACTCTTTGTGAAATTTCTTTCGAACATGCACAATTTTGTATGTAATTCGTCCAACGTTTTATTATCATCTTTTGACAATAACATCCAACTTGATTTGAATGTTAAAATCAAATCGGGTAGAACAACTTCATTTTTTGCCTTTAGTCTATTGTTTAACTCATTCCACAAACTTCTTAACATTGCAATATGTGTGATCAGTACATATTTTAAAAAGTTGATCTTTAGACGATGCTTCAAAATTCTGCTTTAATGCTTCGCACATGCCATGAGCTGTTTCTGGGTCCATAATCTTCTGATATACAGGACAAGCGATCACTCCTAACAATATGACCGAAATGATGATGACGACAAAATCTAACTGGGAAGCTGTTAAAGATTCAGCAACCACACAAAAAATAGGCCGGGACAAAAGAGAGGCGCATAGAACCTATGAAAGAAGGATAGTGAAGACCGAGCCCACTCAAACGTTAAAATTTTGAAATGGTAGTTCCTGGGCGTGGACAGTGGATAATTTAAAGGGGCTTTTAGTGGGTACGACTCCCACACGCCCAGTTCATGAGGATCCGCAAAACACTGATTTCCAATCACCTAACACGCTTGGAATCACCACATTTTTGTCTTGGCTAAATCACTTTTAAACGATTTTTTTCTAACCTGCACCACAATTACAACGTCAATAAGCATATCATCACCGATTGTGTTAGACAACATACAACAGATTAGATCTTTAAAGGTAGGTTAGTGCAGCTATTGCAGCTCCCTAACTTGTATTGCTTGTTAAGACTGCCGCTACAGTTCTTGGTGTGTAATTTAATGTGTTTAAAGCCATCTTAAAGACTTAAGAATACTCTAGTTAGCACACAATGTGACAATTTAGTACAACACTACCAAACCCAAGAATCCTAGAAACACAAGACACTCTGCTAAACGAAGAATTAGTGGCTAAGGTGTGGAGAGCCCACAGCCGATTCAGTTGTTGCATCCCCACCTTGTCCCAGGCATAACTTCATCTTCCTTCTTCCTTCACCCTAAAGATCTGAACAACATGGAGAAGAAGTGTAGATCCAATGGGCCGTTGTAGGTATCCTGGAGTGTCTTCCATGAGCTCTCGTTGGGTCAGCCATGGTGATCAGCACTCTCCAAGAGCTCATTTAGGGATTCTGCTCCTAAATTCGGTGTAGAATCTTTGGGGCTCCATAGGAGGGCTTGAAATCCATACTAGAGGCCTGAGTGGTTTTAAAACGGTTTTTAAGAGCGCCGGCAAGTAGTTACTAAGGTGTAAAAACAGTTCAACTATAACCCATAGCAAGCTCTAAACGATAATTATTCTATTATATCTGTAGACACAGCTACCTACTAGAAGTTAAGCTTTCCATATAATAATAACAGCTAGTTTCTAGACACTGATTGATAGTGTAAAATTTATGAAAACGATTCAGGTTTATCTGATAAAATGATAAATTTCGAAGCTATTACTAAAGTGTAAAAACAGCTATCAAGCCCTAAACCCCTGTATCGTTTGGTAGTCAAAATTTAAACAATAACTAAGTAAGTTTCGTAATCGAATTAATGTCGATCAACCCCCTAACAATATGCAATTTCCACAGGATCTCCGTTTGGACTCGAATCAAATAGCCTTCATCAGCGAACGGGCTTTCGCCGGCCTCAATTACCTCAAGCACCTGAGTTTGAGGGATAATCAGTTGACCATCCTGCCTAACAACTTACTGGACGGCGTTCCCGCCATCCATTACTTGGATCTGCACTCGAACAAACTGGAAACTTTGACTAACGCCAACGTCAGACCTATCATCCACAATCTCTACAACGTGACGGGATATCTCAACATTGCAAGTAAGTCTCGAAATATCGATTTAATTTATTCGTTATTTAGGGGTATTAGACGGTTTCGGGGGATGTATTTTAAAACGTATAATTCTTAAACTGTAACAGTAGAGAAAATATAGGAAAACCTGCCAACTTCCGATAAGGAAAATATATACCTTATAATGCCAGTAGGCCGAGACCTAGATAAAAAAAGAGAGCCTGACATAAGACCTCCTGATAACGCTTACAAGGCCTTACACCAACCCTAAACCCTCAGCAATATATATCACACTGATCTTACGCAGAATGTGGGGGATACAATACGGAAAAAAGCTACTCTATCGCGAAACGACGGCTTGTATCTAAAGAAGGAATCGATATTATCTGTTTTGTAATAGGAACGTTAATTTCAAATTATGTCACGTACGATTCTACGTTGACAGAGGGCGTTAGTTCACAATGAAATAATTAGCTGATTTACGCAATAAGCACTAAATTCTAATTATTCGCGTTCGCCAGCTAAGCTTGTTGTTCGCTTTAATTCGACTGAATGATTACTGTAGATGTTTACAATTACAATTACAATTCTGTTGTATCAAACGATTCGCAAAGTAGTGCTTAATTCTTATTAAGCTATATAAAAACAGCAGAATTTAAGCAAATTTTGATCAAAGCTCAGTTCTGAGTCTTTTAACTGTATTATGTATAGCTGCTCAGCTATAGAAAAAAAACTAACGCAAAGTAAAAAAGTTTGTAACAGTTGGAGCTGTCAAATTATAACCAGCTAGCACATTAAATTCTGAAACTATTCCATATCAGCTAGCTATCGCTTTGGCGGCAACAACTGACCCATCTCTTAATTGGCGGCGACAGTTAAAAGTTGCCAAACTATATGTACACAAACTGTTGACAGTCTCTCTCCACCCACACTAGATTTAATTGTCTTAACTGTTGAGTTATAAAATCTGTTTTTAAACTGCCAAACACCTCTATCGAACTACAAAATCCACTAGCTGTTAAGTTATTAAAAATAATAACTGGCGAACTATACAGACATACTGATTATGACAGTTAAGACCTGTCAAATCCGAACTTCCAAATTAGTTGTTGAGTTATAAACGGAGTAGGTAAGCTACCTCACATCTGGACCAACCGCTCGGCGTGGACACGCTGTATAAGCCCGGGAGAATAAACTGCTTAGCTGGTTCTGAAAACAGCTTATCTGATTTTGACTTGTTTTTGAAACCAAGTCAGCGGACACGCTGTATAAGGGTTTCCTTATAAGCTGTTTTCAGAACGAGGTCCAAACTAGATAAGTCGTTTTTGACCTATTTCTTACAGCTTGGCTGATTCTGAAAATTGTAAAACTCCTTCGTAAGCTGTTTTCAGAACCAGATCAAAAGTAGGTAAGCAGCTTTCAGAACTAGGTAGACTGTTTTCAAAATTAAGTCAAAAACAGCTTACCTGGTTTTGACCTGTTTTTGAACCTGTTTTAGTAAAACTCCTTCGTAAGCTGTTTTCAGGCAAGTTTTCAGCTGTTCAGGTCAAGACTAGGTAACCAGCTTTCAGCACTAGGTAGGCTGTTTTCAGAATTAAATCAAAAACAGCTTACCTGCACCAGGACAGGAGACACGCTGTATAAGGGTTCCCTTATAAGCTATTTTCGAAACCAGGTCCAAACCAGCTAAGTCGTTTTTGACCTAGTTTTTACACCTTATCTGGTTCTGAAATTAGTATGACCCCTTCCTAAGCTGTTTTCAGAACCAGGTCAAAACTAGATAAGTTGCTTTCAAAACCAGGTAGGCTGTTTTCAGAATTAAGTCAAAAACAGCTTACCTGGATTTAAAAACAGCTTACCAAGCGGCCCTTATACAATGTGTCCGCAGGTGATTGATGAGTCATTGCCTGGCCGTCTATTGTGCCCGGTTTATACAGCGTGTCCACGTCGAGGGGTTGGTCCAGAAGTGAGATAGTTTACCTAGCAAACGAAGAGCTCAAAATTTGTATATGTGAAGAAATAAACTATTTTTTAACTGTTACAGCTATCAAGTTATAAAACAGTTTTGAGATTCTAAGATAGCTCTGTTGTATGTTAAAGCTGGCTATGTTTTGACTATTTTAGCTGTCAAGCAATAGCTAACAAGAACAGTTACAAAGCTATCAAATAGCATATCTGAAACTAATGTTTAACTATTTTAATTGTCGCCTTTTTAGTGGTATCCAGTTTTAGCTGATTTAGCTGCTAAAGTTACAAGCTCACAAAAGAACAGTTCTGTAACTGTTTCAGCTATCAGGTTATGAAAACAGTTGTCAGATTGTACGATAGTTCTGTCAAACTAGGAAATCAGCTTAATTCTGTATATTGTAATTGTCAATTTATGAAAATTACATTTGTTAAATTATAAATACGAAAAAAGTAATACATAAGCAACTAAACTAGTTTTTAGCTATTTTAGCTGTCAAACTAGAAAACAGATATCAGATAATAAAATGCTCCTATCAAACTGTAAGTTTGATTCGAGGAATTAAAATCATTAATTTCTCTGAAACTAATGGTTAACTATTTTAAATCTCAGCTTATAAAAATAGTTATAAAGCTGTTGAATAAGCCTTAAAAGAAAGCTGGATTTTAACAACTAACATCATTAAATTGTAGAGGGCCCTTTTTGCTTGTTTAGTGATATCTAGTTTTAACTATTTTAGCTGTAAATAGTTACAAATTTATAAAATAACAGTTTTGTAACTGTTACGGCTATCAGGTTATGGGAAATTAGAAAATCAACTTTATTCTATATATTTCAATCATTAAATTGTAAAATCATTGTTCATAACTGCCCGATTGTACTTAGTTTTCAACTGTTTTAGCTGTCAATTTATGAAAATTACATTTGTTAAATTATAAATACGGAAACAGCTGCCAGATTATGCCAGCGCAATTGGATTATACAGGAACAACCGTTTAATAAATTGCAGCTGCGTATTTATGTTTAGTGCTCAGATGTTTTAACTATTTTAGCTGTCAAGTTACGAAAATAATAGCTGGCAGAGTTATAAACATCTTGCTTATAACAATTATATTTATTAAATAGTTTCCAGTTTGTAAAAGTGCAATTCAAAACCTGAAAACAGTGTGATGTATAAGGAATTAACTTAGTTTATAACTGTTTTAGCTACCAAGTTTTAGAACAGTAGATATCAGTCATTAAGATGCTCCTATTAAACTGCTAAAGTCTGTTTGTTTCTAAGCACTTAAACCATTGAACTGTGAAGCCATCTCTTATAGCTGTTCAGTTGTGATGAATGATTTTACCGTGTTAGCTGTCAAGTTATGAAAATAGTAACTGGCACAATGTGTAGACATCCATAGACAGTTGTCGGTTCTTCTGTTAGCTGTCCAGTTATAATCAGCATCGAACTGAAGGACACCTGTATCATACACACCCAATTTAGCTTCTGCCAGCTAAACTATAGATGCTAAAAGCTAGAGAACCCACGTCGTGATATTATTTAAATGTATGGAATTGTATTTAACGTTAAAAGCATCACATCACACACAATTCACGTCGTGAATCACGTCGACGTTGCGCTATTAATTTTTACCCGAAACAGTCATAAGAGGACAAACTTCAACGCGAGCAACAACCATTGCAATAACAATGTTAATCACATTCGAGACGCGATAATCCCAAGATGAAAGGGCCCCTAGATGGATGGCGGAGGAGTCCGAGAATGCAAGGATTGCCGGGGGACAATGCCTCGCCATACACACGGGCTCCTCTATTAATGCGGCACTCCATGCGCTACAGCTATTAAACGTTAATTCCTCGGGTTTCTATGGACGAAGAGATTCCCTCGCTGAAAGCGCTACGTCACAGCATTATAGAGGGACATAAATCTCGCAATAAATCGGTTTAAGTTTTAAAGACTCACTCGCTCTCTCTCTCTCTCTCTCTCTCGGTGTGTTTAGAGAGGTTACTTTTCGTTGGATTTTATCCGCGATAGAATGTAATTTATTGTCGGAATCAATTTAATGTAAATATTTAGGATTTCTTCAATTTAAGAGGATGGAAACACCTGCAGCAGTCGAAGCCAATCATATCTGCGAGGTTAGTTAAATTCCTGGATTACAACCTTTTTTTTTCCTAAACTAATCTAATTACATACATTATTCATCAGTAATTCTAAACCACAGAGCTTTAATTTCGATTTTAAATCGAGTTTATATTATGTATATTACATCGAAGCCATCTACATTCTAATATATTTCAAGCTGTCAAACGGGGTAAACGCAAATATGTATATATATATGTATATCTATATATATATATATAGTGTAGTAGATACAGGTTTTCGTTCTCCTCCGACGTAGTTTCAGTAATCCTCTCGGCCCCTAGCCTGTCGTTAATATCTCGTTTAAATTTGCGTCATCTTTCGCCCCGGAGTTGGAGCGTCTCGTCCCGATGAAGCATAATGATCCTTCGGCGTCGTCCCACCACCGCCACCCTCCCCAGCGTAAACAGATGCCGAAGAGCGTTATCCCCGTTTGGCACATTTAATTCCGTCACCGAGCGGGTAAAATCGGTCGCGTATCGACGGCAACCGAAAACGCTCCCGTAGCCTCATTTCCCTTTCCATTAATAAACTCCGCGTGTCGTCCTTCGGTTGTAGTTTTTTTTTTTTTTGTAGTTGTCGTCGAACTGTAACGTTTGTGTTCTGTGCGACAGTACAGAAGTCTGATGTACATATCTGATGATGCATAATAGCGGAAGGAGAATGTGGAGGAGTTGAAGGAAGAAGACGTCAAGATGCATTCATGTTTAAAAATGGAAAGATATTTGATGACGTTTAACTTCCTCTTCATCTCATTGTTGTCTACATTTTCTCATCCCTCTCCCTGTCCTCATCTCTTACTTTGAATTAATGAGGTAGAGCAAGAAAGTAACTTATCTTGTCTTATTGTGAAACAAAGAATTTGAACATAGGACGCAATCTTTGTACCTTTTATATACTTTTGCTTTGATTTGCTGCATCATCGACAATCGTCTAAAAGGGAATCCTTTTTGTGATCTGAGTAATTCCCATGCGAAAAAAAACAAATGCGAGTTTACATCAATTCGAATAGATCTTGCTGTCATGGAGGGGAGGGCCGAAATCAATTGAAAAATTTTTCTACTCAAAACATTTTGTACCGAGTGGCCAACTAAGAAAGTCTTTCGGCCAGGAACGGTTTGCAGTACAGCTTTGGGAAAAAATATTACTGAGTGAAACATCTGGAAATTATTTAGAAAAGCGTAGGATGACTGCTAGAGGGCGTAACTGATTACCAAAACTTTTTTTCAAATTTTTGAACAAGGTATCACATACTGAAGTCCTGCGCATATATTATGAAACACCCTATACAGGGTGGGGCACATAAAGTGTTACAGAGCAATAGCACTCCAACGATTAATCATATCGAAAAATGTTTCAGACAAAAGTTTCAGTGTTCGGGAAGGCAGTCATACCGGGCCACTCAGTTTTTTTATCGGTGTAGGCGTAGAAGCTATGTCAATGTCAACTCCAATTTTTTAAATGGAACCATGTATTTTCTTTTCAATAATATTACTGATTTTAAGACGAATTCAGCGACCCACAACACAAGGTCACGTAAAGTATGAAAATAGTCGAAAAATCGAACAATATCGGAATAATCAGCATCAACTGTCAACGCATACGACTGTCAGTGTCACGCATTACCTTCTATTGTGAGTACATTGGATCGCGAAAATAAATGATTATCAAGAACATTTTGATATGTTAATGGTGCTGGGGGAATGCCGCAAACAGAAACGCTGAGCAGTTGTACGCGGCTCGTTATCGGGACAGACAACAAAAATCGCACATGGCATTTAAGCGATTAGGTGACCGGTTCAGTCGCTTCGGTACAATGAAACAAACACGAGCCAAACGTCGACCGATTGTTGATGAAAATGCGGCTGCTATCTTAGCTTTTACTGCACAAATTAAGAATATTACATCAACACAAATTACATCCGTAGTGTATGTCACTGCATCAGGATTTGTACGGCGATGATTTCCAAAATCGGGTCAATTTCTGTAACTGGATTCGTCGAAAAATGGACACGGAGGTTCATTTTTGAATCATGTGCTTTTTTCTGACGAAGCTAACTTCACAAATACGGGAAATGTGAATAGACATAACATGCATTACTGGGCAAATGCGAATCCTCGATGGACGAGAACTGTACGATATCAACATCCGTGGTCCATTAATTGTTGGGCCGGCATTGTCGGCGATCACGTCATTGGTCCACATTTTTTTGAAAGTCACTTAAGTAGGCAAGTTTACGCAAACTTTCTGCAAAATGTACTGCCCGAATTACTGGAAAACGTGCCCTTGCTAGTTCGCAGAAACATGTGGATGCAACACGACGGTGCGCCATCCCATTATGCTCTATGTGCAAGACAAGTGATGAATGAGATTTTTGGTGAAAAATGGATAGGTCGAGGTGCTACTGTTGCTTGGCCACCTCGTTCTCCAGATCTAACACTAATGGATTACTTTTTCTGGGGTTTTGTCAAAGGACACGTAATGACGGAAGCACCTACCACGCCTGACGACATGAGAGAAAGAATACGCCGAGCATGTACCGAAATTACACAACAAATGTTGGCTAACGTTAGACGGTCGTTTCCTCAGAGAATTAACCACTGCTTACAAGCGGAGGGTGGTCACTTCGAGCATCTTCTGTAGGTAGACCCAAACCTAAGTTAGTGGATCCTTTGATGCTGACTATTACGATATTTTTCGATACTTTGCGTGACTACAATGACCTTGTGTTGTAGGTCGCTGAATTCGTCTTAAAATCAGTAATAATATTATTGAAAAGAAAATACATGATTCCATTTAAAAAATTGGAGTTGACATTGACGTAGCTTCTACGCCTACACCGATCAAAAAACTGGGTGGCCCAGTATGACCGCCTTCCCGAACACTGAAACTTTTGTCTGAAACATTTTTCAATATGATTCATAGTTTGAGTGCTATTGCTCTGTAACACTTTATGTGCCCCACCCTGTATACATACAGAGTGTTTAAAAAAAAAGTCTCGGATACTTTACCCGCTTATAGTTCTCGTCAAGACAAACAAAAAAGTTTTAATAAACATAGGTCCGCAAATCAATTCTTTCATAGATAGAGCTGATTCTAGTTTAGGCTGTAAAATAATTGTCATTAATTTTCGGTTAAGCGCTGTCAGTGTCACGTTTGTCTTTTCTATTAAAACGAAATGGCTTTCTATACAAAGCAGAGATGCATTTCATGTACGGTCGTGCTAATGGTAATACCTATGAAGCACGCCGAAGCATTTCCTAATCGTGCAATTCCCTCTGATAAATTGTTTTCACGACTACATCAACGATTAAGTGAAAATGGTTCATTTATTGTTAAAAAACATAACGTTGGACGACCAACATCAATGGCAACTCCAGAAACTGAGAAAAATGTTGTAGCAAGAGTAGAAGAAAATCCGAATATCAGTACCAGACAATAGCTAGGGAGCTAAACATCAATGCTTCTTTAGTATGGAGGATTTTTCGATAACAGCTGCTATATCCTTATCATTTGCAACGGGTACAGGCTTTATTACCTCCAGATTGTGTTTCCAGACTTGCTTTCTATAGAATCATAACAGAAAAACTTATCCAAAATCAAAACTTTGTTGCTAATATTTTATTTACTGACGAGGCTATTTTTACAAACAATACAATAATGACTTTCCACAACAACCACATTTGGGCGGATGAAAATCCTCATGCTGTTATGCAGACAAGACATCAACACCGATATTCTGTGAACGTTTGGTTGGGTATTTTTTGAAATTGTTTGATAGGCCCGGTGTTTTTACCAAATCGCCTCCATTACTAGAAGATGTTCCTCTAATCGACAGAGTTAACCAATGGTTTTTGCACGATGGTGCACCAACACACTTTGCTGTCGCAGTAAGGCAATTTTTAAATGAAACTTTCAACAACGAATGGATAAGACGGGAAGGTCCTGTGCCATGGCCACCTAGATCCCCTGATCTAAACCCACTTGATTTCTGCATTAAGGGATATCTAAAACAGCTGGTATATTCAAGGCCAATTAATAATGTGGGTGAACTACAGCAGCGAATAGAAAACAAATGCCACACAATCATACAAAATCCAGAGTTGTTTGAAAGAATACGAGCTTCCTTTCGGCAAAGATGTGAAGCATGTATACAAATGGCAGGTGGACATGTAGAAGATCTACTTTAGGCTGCTTTTTTTGTGAAAATATTTAATGTAGTAATACACTGTTTGTTTATAAAAATGTGATTTTTTGCTGAGAATAGGAATTCACCTCTATCTGTGAAATAATTGATATATTGCCTTGACAAGAACTATAGGCGAGTAGAGTATCCGACACTTTTTTTAAAACACCCTGTATATGACGAAGAAGAGAATAGAAGAATATACAATCCTCTAGTAGGAAGAGATATAGTATTTGTTAAATTAAAAGTATCATAATATTAGTCATTATAATCGCAAAAATCTCATTCAGGATCTAAATTAAAATCACCACAAATCATGATCTTATATCTAATATCAAAGATAGAATGAAGAGTTAGAGGTAATGAGGGAATGTAATACCACATAATTCAATAATTTTATCTAAACAATACTTTTCCAAGTCAATGCATTGATAATCTAGGATGTTCTTACACCAAATAGCAACACCACCGCCTCTATGCTCAGATCTACAATAACTAGCTGACAAATTATAGTTCTCAAAATAATTAAAATTTAAATTTAAACAGATTAGTACAGTAAATGTTATTATCTTCCAAATATAGTGAGAAAATATGGTTCCCTTTATTGACGATCGAAGATTGACAATTAAGATTAAAAAATTAACTATTTTCACTTGATCGTTTATGACTCACTTTATTTCCTTCTTCTTGGCAAGACGAAATAAATAAATAAAATATAATTAATAAAATTTATAATAATATAGATAAAATAAAAAGATATTGGTTGCCATTGTGAAGAAGAACAGCTTTAAGGCCTCTTCGAGAAGAATCAATGGGGGTCGTATTTTATATTGAATGCCTCCATCACCCTCTCGAGAGAAAAAGGGCTCAAATTCTTTTTCTCTACAACAAATGTTTTTCTTTCAACTTCGATCCTAATACCTCGAGTTTTGGCTCATTGTAGGAGGGCGCATAAGTACCATCATTGTCATCGTCATCACTGCCTTGAAACAACTGATCAACATAATCTAAAACGTTTTCAAGTTTACCTGGAGGGCAAGGTACAGGTAAATCAGGTCCATGAGGAACAGGGCGCATATCTGAAAGAATGTTTTGATACGAAATCTCCTTTTTATTTTTCTAATTAAAACGTTGTACACAGCTAAAGCAAAAGTATCATCATTGTGATTTGCAGGTTATCTCCAAACCATAGGTATTACAAAACAAAATTGTAATATTTAATGGCTTAAATGGGTTCTCTACATCTGTATTTTGTGAAATTGTTTTCCCAAGTTGGAGAACGAGACAACGGTGGGGAGAACCCATTTAAGGCATGAACATTCCAGAAATGATTTCTTCTTACCTTGAAACCATTGTCTCAGTTCTTCAACACACACTTTGTGAGGAGCCCATTGTTTGTCTTGATCTTGAAAGTAGGCAAAATAAACTTTTTTAACAAAGTCAGAAATGTTTCTCTATTGCTTTTTGGCAGTATAAATCCTACAAATGTAACAGAAACAATCAAGAGAGTTCAGACAACCTCTAGAAGCCATTTCAACGCACAAAACTAAAACTGACGAAAAAACAGTGATAGAGTGTTCACACTGACAGTAACTTGACCTTGCAGTGGAGACTAGTGAGCAAACAGAAAGTAAAGGAGGGAGCAGGTAGAGAGGAAGGCATATGTTTATTCATTCAATTGATAGTTATGGAATCTGTAGTGTAATTGCTGCAATCTCTTCTAAGTCATCTTCAGGTGTATTGACGAAATCCCATGCAATGTATTGAAATGTATTGCCCATATTATTTCGCCACCTCTAGCTAATTAGATTAATACATCTTTTCAAGAAGGTGTCTTTCCTGAAAAAGGAGTTGTTGTTTATCCACCA
Source organism: Holotrichia oblita (assembly GCA_023690525.1). Classification (NCBI taxonomy): domain Eukaryota; kingdom Metazoa; phylum Arthropoda; class Insecta; order Coleoptera; family Scarabaeidae; genus Holotrichia; species Holotrichia oblita. Next base: position 1,529,635 of record CM043018.1, read on the forward strand.
AAAAGAAAAAGGTGATAAACAGCTTATCCGCAACTATCGCTTGTCAGTTTTAAAACTCGATTTTTGCAAATTTCCTCTAATACATCGAAATAATCTTATATCCCCATATGCAAACTACAACGCCGTGTAAGTAGCGGAAATAATCCCGATTTTATTTTCAGTATATACAACACCGATACCAAGACAATTCCCCGTTTTAAAACCGTTACAAAATACGTCCTGTACAAGGCGAAATCCCAACGAATCAGCACGTACAGATGCAAAAGTAATCCTAAACAATTGTATTTCACAATCCTCTCCACGCGTTGCCGCCAGTACAACGCGAACTGTTTATTACTAACAGTAATTTGTGCAACATTCGGAATTCTCAGCCGCTGCCTCAGCTATCATAAATTATAGGCCAAGTGTTCTTAATACGAAACAATTATTGTCGGAAGCGCGGAGCTGAGCAGCCTTCTCGAAGATTGTATAACCGTTCTAATCCGAGAAAAACGGCTGGCAGGGAGAACTTTATAAAACGGGCGATGCCGGTGGTTGGTAGTATTAGTAGTAGCCGCGAGTCAGGAAATCGCGTAATTTGTAACTGATGTTGTCTTCGTGTTCTTGCCTGCTACGCTCATTTAAATTACTTCGCTGTTACATCCCTACAAAACGAATCATTCTAGATAAGTAATAATTTAAATTCAGAACAGATTCAAATATTGAGTAGGTATGTATGCAGGTCTATTTAGAAAGAAAAAAAAAGCAAATTTGAATGATGAATAGGCGACCAACCGCTAGTTCATTACGCGTTTCCGTACAAACGAGCATTTGTGTTTTTGATTTTGTTCTTTTTTTTTTTGGGATTATTTATGCGATAATTGGTTGACGCGATGATGTCCGGATTGCGGATAGGTCGAGCTCTTTTTTTTGTGTAACCGGCAGCTAGAAAAGGTGGTAAAATACGCCGCAGCACTAGGATGCGTGTTGTAAAATATTATGTCGTTAGGACGTAAATTGGATGGCAGATCTGTCAAAATCCGCGCCAACTATAATTTAATTTCGAGCTCAAATTGAAAATTACTACACTGAAATGTTATTATTGGTAGAACGAAAATGTTTCGACAAATGTATTTATTAAATTTTCAACAATCGAGAAATTATCATCAATAGTCGGAATAAACCATAAACTAAGCAAAAGGAATAAAAAGTACTAGACACTACTTTCATGGCTTTCACTTCGCTAACTTGTTTGGACAACAATTCTGGTACGTCCGAGTGAAGCAATTTTTAATGATTCTGTCTCATAGATCCGGTTGAATTTGAGCGATGACCTAGACGGCATTAACAAGTGGGGACAGTTCCAGATGAGCCAGAACTGCACAATTGCCGACATGTACTTTGGACTTTGCAACAAATTCTTTTTGAGTATATTGAGGTACATATTTTGTCCATTGTTCCCTCAATAAACTCTAAATTTCCAACACCAGATGCATTCATATAGACCCAAAGCATCACACTTCCTCCGCCATGCTGTTTCCGCCACACGTAGGACATGCCATCGGACCCAAAAATGTTGAACTTGGACTCGTCTGCGAAAATTGCTGTGTTCCAAAAGTCAGCGGCCTTGCTAACATGCTCCTTAGAAATGGTAAGATGGCTTTGCTGCGAGCTACTCGGCCATTAAAGTCATGTTCGCAAAGCACACGGCGGACGGTACCAACCATTATTATTACTACTGTGTAGTGTTGCCAACTATGACACAAATCCCGCGATCTTGATGGCCGATTAACGTCACTTCTGCGAAAGATAACCACACCCTCAAATCGTTTATACGTTTATGTCCATAGTAGCATCCGCAAAACACCGTCCTGCTGAAACCCCATATCGTCCACGTCCATGGCGTTCAATTTGGGCCAAAAGAAATCGGTTATCATCGTTCTGTAGTGCTCGCCATTGGCGGTGATGGCCTCACCGACGTCGTTCATCCCAAAATCCGCACCAAACCTCGTATGGGTTGGTGTCGTTCCATATACGGCAATTATGCTTCTTAACATAGCCATAGTTTTCTTACAGGGCATTATCACCTTGGTGAACCCATGACAAGGATAAGTCTAAAGTAGAATAGCGACAGCAGGTTCTGGGTGGTTGAGTATGAAAATCCAGGAACACCTGACATCTTACTGCACCGCCATCATGGAAACGCGAGTCAACAACCTTGGCAAAGTCGTCATAGACGAACAAGAAATACCTTCTCTGAAACCATCACAGGTAATGCAGTTTATTAAAGCTCTTAGACTGGACGGAGAGCATTGAGGTTGGGCATAGCCCAGCAGCTTACAGCTCTTGCAAGAGCTCTCTAAGATCTAAACCATTCATCCATGCTTCGTCGCTAAAAATGATTTTTTCGGCCAAAATCTTCTTCCAAATGCTTCAACGCTCATTCAGCGAACAAACGGCGTTGAAGTCTCCAAAAGGTCGAGCTCTTACGCACGGCGAGGAATTGACAGCTTCCAACACACTTTTACTTACAGCGACCGATTAATCATTCCTTTGACGTACAACTGTTGGCCTGATCATTTACCGAAATGGTCGCCTCGAATTCGACCGCCAAACGTTGGAACATTTTGACAATACAGTCTTATCATTTAGGGTCATATTTATAGTTCGTGCTTGAGATTGTGTCGATGCTTGAGTATGCGATTTTAACACATTTGTAATGGCATTTACGCGTCAAAATCGCGTATTCAAGCATCGGCAAAACCTTAATCAATATGACTTATAGACGTGCTGCCCAAATGTGCAACTTGTCATGATGATTTGGCATCAGTGACTGAATAGTAAACGACAGGTTTGAGAGACGCCTTCAAAGCAACATGGCCGCCACAGGCTGCCAACTTTCTATCCGCACCAATTGAAAAACCCATTGCATCCAATTTTTGTTATTAGATACAATTGTGCTGGCTTTCTTAAGTGTGCAACTTGCAGTCCTTAAGGTGGACTTTCTCCTATGTAGCCGATACCAAGAATTTTCCATCATAAAAGGCGTTGGGCGGTGGTTGTTCTGGTACCTCTTCTCTTGGAAGCTGTCAATATAGAGAGATATATAGTCACATGCTCACACTACTTCTATTCGGATCACCTCTGCCCAAAAAAATATTACAGATTCTTGTGATCTTAAGTTAATACAATAAAAATGCCTGTAAATGCTGTATGGTAAAATTGGCTTAACCGAAGATCTGTGATGAATAATAAAGTCTGATTGTTCTCCCACCCCCTCCCACTATGGAGGAGTTTCCGTCTTTGTCGCAAAACAACATTAAACTCACTTTTGACTCATCCAGGAGATGTCAGCTTCCCAATGCAATAGATACACTTGGATTTGACATTCTTTAGTCGAAACTCATTTAAAACCCCAAACAATAGTTCCTGCTTTGTTTCTGTCAAGTCCAAAACACTTTGTGCTCGCAGAAAATTCCTGAATCCTTAGGGGAATGTTAAGTTTCTCCTTCATTCTTCGTCTCCTATCCTTATATGTTTCCAAAGTTTTGATACAATCAAGTTGTTGCCTGAGTTGTGCCAAGTCGTAGAGCTGGCGTCCTTGAGGACTCGCTTCTTGGCTGGACTATCTTCGATGATGACACCGTTCTGAACACGACGTCAAGGAATGATACAATGGTTTCGCAGGAGACAGCTCTATTGTCGTCCTGTACTACCATGATACAATTAATTGCCTTTAGATTCTCCTCCAAAACATCTTGATGCTTGCAATATGTTTGAGCACGATATCACGGATTCCATTCATTCTGTCAAAACAGACAACAATATAACAATAAAAAACAAAGAGAGCGTTTGATCGCAATTAACTAACGCAGCATTTCACAAGTTTGAACAAAATTCAATAGGTGGCAAGCTCCAACGCTCATTCTGCACTGCCACAATCACAATGGCTAAATACGGCAGCGTTTCATTTTATTGTTTACTGTCCATTCCAATGATCCCATCATCGAATTTTATTGAAAGCATATACGAGGATCAACTTGTCTATAGAAGAGTATTATTTTTTCCGCATCAAGCTGCTGTGCACATACGCAAGTCGAAAGCTCATGCGCTAGTTTTACAACTCCATTTACTGCAGCACAGTTAGCGAACGTAACTTTATCGAATATAGTGTACATACGTGTGTGTGTGTGTGTGTGTGTATACAGGCGATGCCGATGGATGAATAGTGGAGCGCATTTATCTGTTCGGCGTTTTTAGTACATTTTCGCGTCCATCGGTCGTAAAAATGTTTATGCTGACGATTCACGCAGAAAATATGTTTTATTCCCGATAAAAGCGTAGTGTTTTTGTTTTGTGAAGTTAATATTATTGTCCCAGCAACTAAATAAGATATCCGAACACTGTAATAAATTACTTTACATCGGCGCAAAATTTAATAATAAATTGCAATCTTCAATATTAAATTTTTACCCGTTCTCGGCGCAGACAAACCAGGAAAAGAAAGCAACATCCGGCGCGCACAACGCTATTCGAGTAATTTACCGCGGAAGAGAAGCGTTTTTAATAAATCCAACGCGCTGACTCCTTAGACGACAATAAAAACTTTTGTAATACCGCAGACCAACGGATCCACCCACTGGCTCACTGAGGAGGTCAACACAGTAGCGATGAAAGGCTATTGAGAAGATAAAGTTCTGGTTACGTGTTGCGAGAACAGTGATAGTAACATTCAACGTGAATCGTATACTGGTCTAGTTTGAGCTTTATCGCGAGGTGTTTACTAGGTCGTGCATATTGTTTAGAGTTTACCGAATGCGGTAGATGTTACATCACAATAAGTAGAAACGTTGTAGATGGTACAAGCACTATTTTCGAACGTATTTAAATAATTGCACCACGTTAGAGGGTTTATAAACACAAAATGAATGTTTCCACTACTAAATTGGATTGTAACATAATCTTCTTTGCTAGAGAAATGTGTGTCAAATTCAAAGAAAATTTGCAGCTTTAAAACTTACCAATTATCTAAAATATTTCGAAAATTACAACTATCGAAATAGTAAGAAAACGATTGCTTTAATAGTTTGACAGCTTAAAGTTTAAATTTGATCATCAGAGCTTTGAAAGCCAAACACAACAAGTACAACTGCTGAAACTTAGCTCTTTTTAAAATTTGACACCTGTCAGCTGTCACCATTGACAGCTATCACAATTTTATTTTCTCATCTATTTCAGTCACCAAAACTGCAAGAAAATAGGCGCTTCTGGAGTTTGACAAAAAAGTTATTTTTACAATTTGACAGCTGTCCAAAATATTCTTATACGATATTGTTAAAATACTTTAACAGGTGTTTTTAAAATTTGACATCTTTCGAAAATATGTCAACTATGTTCTATTCTAGTTTGATAACTTTTAGAAAAATGGTAGCGCATGGAAATTTTGAAATTAAGAAAAGAATGACTATTTTTACAATTTAATATTTGACAGCTGTCAGAAATTTGGCGACAAAAGTATTGAAACTTAGAAACAAAATAATAAAACAATCAGAAATTTTTCTATTTCAGAAAAACGTTTCTAGTTTTGAAGTTTGACAAAATTTTTTACAATTTGACAGCTGTTCAAAATATTCTTATACGATATTGTTAAAATACTAAAAAAATTTAACAGGTGTTTTTAAAATTTGACATCTTTCGAAAATATGTCAACTATGTTCTATTCTAGTTTGATAACTTTTAGAAAAATCGTAGCGCATGGAAATTTTGAAATTAAGAAAAGAATGACTATTTTTACAATTTAATATTTGATAGCTGTCAGAAATATGGCGACAAAAGCATTGAAATAAGAAACAAAATAATAAAAAGGCTCTACGATTTGACAGAAATTCTTCCAGAAACGTTTCTAGTTTTGAAGTTGTGTAAAATAGCTGTCACAATTGACAGCTGTCAGAGTTTTTTTTGTTTTAAAGTAAGCGATGTTTTACTTTGACGACTTTCAGGAAAATTGTAAACGTATTGATATGTCAAAAATTAACTCTTTTTACAATTTGGTATTTGACAGCTGTCAGAAACTTCAAAAATGTGTGAAAAATGTCCGATATATAGTTAAACTCAGAAGAAATACAAATAATTTTCTACGACAAAAGTATTGAAATAAGTAACAAGATAATAAAAACTGTTTGACACCTATCAGAAATTCTTCCAGAAATGTTTCAAATTTTGAGGTTGTTTAAAATAGCAGTCACAATTGACAGCTGTCAGAGTTTTTTTTGCGTTTCCATCCAAACGGTAGTGAAGTAAGCTATGTACTAGTTTGACGACTTTCAGAAAAATTGTAAACGTAGTGATATGTTAAAAATTAACTGTTTTTACAAGTTGATATTTGACAGCTGTCGGAAACTTAAAAAATCTATGAACAATTTCCAATATATTGTTAAAATCAAAAGGAACACAATCAATTAGATTCTTTTGTCTGCTACAGTTGCCAAAACTTGAAGAAAATCAGTGTTTTTTATAATTTGACAGCTGCCCAAAAGACAATTAAAAGCGATGATATCTTTTTACAATTTGACAGTTGTCAGAAATTTGTGAAGCCGGCCCAAAAACTATGACATCTGCAAATTTTAAAACCGCGAAAAATAGCTGTTGGTACAACTTGACAGCTCTCAGAATTTTTTTTATCTACTGTAGTTGTCAAACTTGAAGATAATTAGTGTTTTTATAATTTGACAGCTGTCTAAAATACAATTAAGAAGAATGATATGTTGCTACAATTTGACAGTTATCAGAAATTTTTGAAACGGACAGAAAAACTGTAACGCCAGCAAATTTTGAAACTGTAAAAAAAACGATTGTTACAATTTGACTGCTGTCAGAATTTTTTATCTACTGCAGTTGCCGAAAGTTGAAGAAAATCAGGGTCTATAATTTGACAGCTGTCCAAAATACAATTAAGAGGGATTATATGTTTCTACAATTTGACGGCTATCAGAAATGTTGCCTGCAAATTTTGAAACCGTGAAAAATAGCTGTTGTTAGAATTTGACAGCTGTCAGAATTTTTTTATCTACTACAACTTCAAGAAAATCACTATTTCTATAATTTGACAGCTGTCAAAAATACAATTAAAAGGGATGATATATTTTTATAGTTTGACAGGTGAAAGAAATTTTTGAAACCGGCCGAAAAACTATAACGCCTGCAAATTTTGAAACCGTGCTATTATTACAATTTGACAGCTGTCAGAATTTTTTATCAACTACATCTGCTAAATATCCAGATTAAAGGAGATGACATGTGTCTATACAATTTGACAGCTGTCTTTCTACAATTTGAAAGCTGTCGGATTTTCCTTAATCTTTTCGAAAAAAGGTAGGTTTTGAATCACTCGAAAATAGCTGATTTTAAAATTTTACAGCTGTCAGAATTTTTTTTTTAATAATAATAAGTATTAGAGTCGTCAAAACTGGAAGAAAATAGGAGCTTTTATGGTTGGAAAGCTTTTAGAAAGATGATAATATGACAGCTGTCAAAGGTATTTTATTCCTCTGTGAAGTGTTAACCGCTTTTTTTTACCGTCTGACGGAACCTTTTAGGGTATATTAGAAACCATTTTTGTACAGATGACGTCTTTTTTATCTACTCACGCCTCGGACAGGTATACACAACGTATTCAAAATACTAATTTAAAAATTAAGGATCACCCTAACGAAGACGCCTTTAACATGTCATAAAATTGATAGGAATAAAGAGTGTCGAATAAAAACTAGGGTAGACGATCAAAGAGAAAAGAAATACGACATTCTTCCATTATCGATTTTATCCATTTCCTCTTGCTTTCTCCCACTGTAAAGCAAACCTCTCTCTACCAATTTCCGTAATCGTTTCGACCGAAAGGACCTTTTTTCCGTTCTCTTCCGTTATCCCAAATCATCCACGGCGAGACCACCTTTAAGAAACGATGATGAGGAACCGCTCGTCTTCGCCCCCTCCCCCTAATCCCTCTACCAACCTCTCGTCCGTTTCGCCCGCATCCTCTTAGAGAGCGTATAAATATGTTTAATTAATTGTCGAGAATCTTCTTCCTTTCCGATATTCGTTCGAATTTGTGTCTCAGAATCTCCTTTTTAATGGAACCTACCTAGGTATCCTTTCTTTTGTTCAAGGAGAAGGGGAGGGGAGTATTAAGAAAAATTGTAATGATTTATTTTTTATATATCTCGTTGCTGTTCGCGCGACCTTTGGTAGATACAATACAATAGAGTTATACAAAGAGAGAATTTGACACAGTTCTTTTGTTGGATTAATCGGGTTTTGCTATTAAATTCTTTCTGTTGAATAAAACGGCTGCCTTAGGAGAAACTCTAAGGAAACCAATTAGAATTTTACGTTAATAAGTTTTTTCTGGAAAGCTATAAAGCATATCCGGGATATCCTATTTTAAAATGCCAACATATCAAACGGCCATGAACGTTTACCTCAAAGCTATGAAGACTTCAATTTTAAAATCTGATCGTTTCTATCATCGGCTCGAAATCCGTTACAAGGCAACCGGAATAAATTCGATATCTCTCGCGATTTCAAACTAGATGGCGATGTACCTCCATCGTTTGCGCTCCCATAAACCCGGAAAAATTTTATTTTTATACACTCCCGACGAAGAAATGTTATTTTGTATATGAAAAGAGGTAGTATATAAATAAAATATATTGGATTTCGTTTCTTGGCTTTGACTACGTGCGAACCATTACCTAAATATTTTGGGGGAAGTTATAAGGAGTGTGTATTTGTCGGCGGCTGTTGAAGAAATCCGGAGAGAGCTTTTTTTATAGTGCACGTTGGTAATAAAATTATTACGAAAGGAGTTGGGTAAGTGGTTTATGTGAACATTTTTTATGGAATTCGACTTATAAAGGTAACATTGACGTGGGGAAAATGGTAATTTTAAACTAAACTAAACAATTGCATCGTGCCAGTACAGTCTAACAACTAGGAATCGTCCAACTCCGAGGGGAAGATTAGCAGAGTGGTCTAACTATCTACAGTAAATCGACCATCGTTAGACTTAAGATATTTCCTCAGACTGGCAACAGTGAATCGCCCAACGTCTGGGAAGCGATTAACTTCATCGTCAACGAAGAAATACTGACATTTCTCCAAGGACTCCCCAAGGGTGCTACCTAGCTTGGGCAACTTTTTTCTGTATCTCTGAAATGCCTTCCATCAATTCTTATCTTTCTTTCTTTCTTCAATTCTTGCAGAACAACTTGCAAAAATCTTTACTTTCATATCCGCCTTCAGAAAAAAAAACAATTTGGTGCTGCTTAGTATGGTGACCTAGGAGAGCAGAACGTTTCTGAAAACTGTCTTCAGTCAGGGACACAGCTTGTTAACCGTGATCAAACAGTTAACGTGACTGTACAAAACTCAGTCCAAATTTTAGCTGTTAAAGCCAGGACGCAAGTGAAAAACAATAGCAGTGGCTAGAAGTCTGTTTCATGATTTTCTTTTCCTGCAAACACACTTTGATGATAAGAGCTCTGTTTAACAGACCTTAGAGCTTGCAGTGCCTTTTGGATGAATGAATTCGAAACTATCCTTTGAGGTAATGCATGCATGTTAACGTTTTGTCAAGCAGTTTAAAAGATAACTGAAGATAGCCTTCTACTTACTACTTCTACTACAATCATGAAAATCAATTGTTATCAAAAGTTTTGGACTTAGCAGTAGATAATGGACAAATAAATTACAGCCATTAGACGTCGGCATATTTGAGCTTTCCATTTTGGCCGATACTGCCACCGTTGATACTTAATTTCAATATCCAGGAAAACTGATTTGAAGGTATCACCTCAGCTTAAAAAGAAATGTAAAGTTTTTCCATTTGACAGAACCATACAACTCCATATAAGCTGATGTAACTTCCTAAATTCAACCAATCAAGTGAAGCTATTGGACAAAGCAGTGGCATCTAAGACTTGAGCCGAAATAAAGGAAGAATCATGATACCAACTGATACGAAACTGATCAGAAACAGAAGAATAGAAAAGAGGTATTAGACTAGACTAGAACAATTGACGAAAGCAACGATGAAGAACAAGATTAACAATCCACAACTCATACCTGATCCATCAACTTTTAAAAGAGTCCTGAACAGTCCTGAAGTAGGTTTTTTTTGTGAAGCTGACACATTTTATTTTCTGAAGAATCTTCACATAGCTGCCATTTCTGATTATGACTGATAACACCCTGATTCAATCTCCAACCCAATCTCGCTTACAGGATACTTTAACCCTTTTCCTTTGAGCCAGGTTACCTTTAAAGCACTACCACGATTTAGGCTGTCAGGTTTGATTCCAAGATGGTATTTGATTGCTATAGGAAGCTCGAAAACTTAACAGAACATCACAGCATTACGCTGAGATGGGTGCCAAGTAATTCTTATATCAGAGGCAACGAAACAGCTGACAAGTTAGGAAGAGGTGCCAGCTAACGACCTCTCACAAGTCCAGAATTGAAATGTAGGAGTTCTTATGCTAGCATCAAAGATTTTGTCAGATCTGCAGAGCAAAGACAGGCTGAGGTTATTAACAGGGAAGGGGAGGGTGGTGGGCACAAACTGTGGGAGTGGGAAGGAAACTCGAGTTGATCACCTCGCTTCCAGAAAGAGGAGGATATACTTTGGGATGGATCGATTAGACCACCTCGGAGCAACCCATGACCAGGACTTCTAAAATAGCATGAAGGCAGAGTTTGCCATTCGGTGTTGTTCTGCCCGTGCAGTCGCAAAATAAAACATTTTGTTGCTCACTTATAAATGTCATTGCAGCATGTGAATTGAAAAATGTTTCTTCCAAGAAATGCCAAGTTGTTTCTTCTTAAAGTCTTTTGTTTTTTCTTGAAGCTTATAGACGATGATTCTTGCTCGTAGGTCTTATGTTTATAGTAAGTCTAAATTTTGTGCCACCACCTCTTCGATCTTCAAGGCTCCATCTTTTCAATCAAATTCTTAGGAATCCTTTGTCTAGCTGACCGCAGGCTGTAGTGTTCTGCCTTTTGAGCTTTTCCAGGCCAAAGTCTTACAGTTTATGCAAATCAAAATCAAAAATCAAATATACTTATTGCTATATGAATCCAATGGTAATAACAGAGCAAACGTCAAAGTGGAAAGAAAAAACTCAGAGTAACACTCAGAGTAAGCCTATGTATGGGGTAGCAGTAGCGATCACGATGCCTGGTACTGTACTCGTGGCCGGAGGCATTTTTATCAAACTTTCTGTTTTTAAAGACGAAATTAGAACTTCAAAAATATAAACAGCAGAAGTTTATTATTTTTAAAATGGCCTCTGCATGACTGTTTGAAATTAAACCACGATGCCAAACCTAATATGTGACAGGCAACCACTGTGGTAGGCGGCACAAAATACATATTCGCTGACTAGCTCCCTCACCAAACGAATACTGTAGCAGAAATTGCATTGCTTCCTACCCAATGCATCTATGTGTTGTTTCCATTTAAGAAATTCGTCAACACAAACCCCAAGCAAGCTGTTTGATAAATAGCTACTGAACCAATTAAGAGCACCAATTTCTTGCTCTAACTCCGTTAATTTGTATCATCAGCTAATTCACTACAAAAGTAATGCATTGATGTTCAATTCTGTCAAATGATTTCAGTCTTTTTGATAAATCGATAAATAGAAACCAATCAAGAAAACCTCTAACTCCGTAATGATCCAGCTTTCGTAAGCATTTTTCAATACTGTATTTTCAAGAGCTATTTTCAAGAGCTAGAATGATTCTTTGCTGCCTGTTTGATAAACTACTGACGATCTGTGAACTCAAACAGTGCGGTTTCAACACCTTTCCCTTTAAGAAAGCCATGTTGACATTTACTTATTAACTTATGTTTCACAAAGAAGCCTTCTCAAAGAAGACGGCATTGATGAAGAATCAATATGACTGAAATCTGATTGTGTAAGATCCGTAGGGGTTTGCTTTCGCGAATCAGTAGGCCCAGAGTCTTCTTCGTTTTCATCCGCGCTGGAGTAATTCTTCTCAATCATTTCCTCTTCGTTGTTAATATTAGGTAGATTTCCTGATTGAGATCTGGATTTTGTAAATGGTAATACGAATTGCATCACATCCCACAAATAATATTTTTTCAGTGTTTGAGACGAACTTCCGCTCTTCCCACCACGCTGCTTCAAATATCTTGTGAAGCAGCCTCTGAGTATTTGGTTGTCTTTTCGCAACCGAAACTTTTTTTAAAGAAAAATGATAAATTTTTCATTAGTGTCATAACGGTTGTTAAATACATCATTCCAGCCCTCTTCCGATATTGCCGTTTCGAATTCACCACGATTGAACTCGCTGTACGCTCTCACTTCTTTGAAATTGCACTCACTGGTTTCCTCGACTTCCCTCTCTATACATAGAACCTGGGCTTTGTGATCCGAATAACCTACTGAGAAGGTACGCGTATTCCTGATTAATAACTTAGAATTATGATCCAGTATAGAAATATTGTCCAATCAGATATTGCTTGATTTAGAGCTTCTAATCGGCTCAAGAATTGTCATTTTCGCACTAAAGCAACTTCTGATCCTGGGTCAAGAAATCTATATTTTAAAATCGCCGGCAACTATAGTTGAGGTGTTCATATCCATGGTTGCTATCAGTAGGTGGTCCAGTTGTCCACAGAAAGTATGGAAATTGCCAGGTGGAGGTCTATACAGGGTGTGGCATCTTCCTGGGATCGGCTGATTGTGGCTTTGCTATTTATTTTGTCGAAAAATGTTCTTGGCAAAAGATGTCTAGAATTAAGTTCTCTATAGCAAGAAAATATTTTCTCATATAGAGGGTGTTCAGTTTTGTCTGTACGACAGGTTACTTTGTTTATTTAAATGGAACACCCTATATATTATTGCATTTTTGAATTCCTTGATGTAATACAAGGTAATTTTAATTAACATTCTCTGCCCTAAAACCCAACAGTTTTCTGCAATGGTTAGCATGAAAATATACAGGGTGTTCCATTTGAAATAAACAAGTTTTAGTCGTTTGAAGGTATTTAATTTCGACTTCGATTATTAAACACCCAATATAATATAATATAGATGTTTAGTATGAAAAATAAGGAGGAATTTAAAAATACAATAATATATAGGGTGTTCCATTTAAATAAACAAAGTAACCTGTCGTACAGACAAAACTGAACACCCTGTATATAAGAAAATATTTTCTTGCTAGAGAGAACTTCATTTTAGACACCATCGGGATGGGAAGGATTCTTATTTGTTCGCTTGTCAACCAATGCTCGGTGATAAAAATGATTTTGGAGCTGTTAAGTAGAGCTAGGTCAGTTTTCGTCATATATATTAAATTGAAGAACATAACTTTTTGATCAACACAAACTCAAATTAATTTCGTTGGTTTCATTGTGTTGTGCTTTTTTGAATTCCATCCTTTAAAAACAATCATAGATTCATAATAATTGAATCATGATTTTTTTTTAGAAAGACAGTACATGATAGCCCGCAAATTGATTTTGATCCGAATCTGTAAATTGAAGCAAATCGAATATAAATATTCTCGAAAGAACATCATCATGACATGCAAACTTTTCCTCAAATTATCGATACAAACTTTACATATTAGCATCCTTAAATATATATTCCATCTTCCGCGAAACTCAAACTTTATAATTTATTCACAACCTTCAATTATCAAACGAGTCCGTTAGGCAATGCTGGTAAACAAAAACAAACTTGTCAATCGTTATAAATATGTCAGGCAATTTACCAACATTCTTTTTCAACGTCACATTTCCACGCTCGGCTTGTTAAATATTAAAGACATCACGAAGACTTTTTTTTTCTTTTCGCTTCTTCCCGGAAGTTTGGAACAAACGAGGACGTGTATCCGGAGAGACACTTCGTTCCTGTTGGGACAGTTTGGTTTAAAATATTTATCAGTATTTTTTTCCGGGAAAAATGTGTTATATCATTTTAATTTATTATTTATTTATATTAATGAATAATTAAAAATAAATCGGAGAGATTTAAATTGAAAAATTATTACCGGTGAAATCCAATATAATACTTTGTTTATTTATACCGCATAAGCTATTTAGCCTGTTTAATTAAATACGCAGTTTGTACGGGGACACTCGTTTAGATTGACAGAAATCAATATTTTAATCAAATCCTGATATTTATACTGTAATAGATCCTGTTTATTAAATAAATTCGTAATTTGAGCTTTAGCAGAAACAGATATATAATTGAAAGCTTTTCTATGAATGTTAATTATAGGATATCAAATTCAAATTAATTTGCAAAAACTCTGAAAAGCCATATATACAGGTTGAATGACAATTCAATAAGACTTGAATATCTCAAAGCCTCTCAACAATTAAGTCTCATCATTTTTCAAATTTCGAAACAGGTGATAATCAGAGGGTGTCAGAAATTTAACTTTAGGACGTTTCCTAAATCTTCGCTTCCGGAATCTTAGCATTGACCACATCAAGAAGGCTCATGTAGTATGTTTTGTTGATAGATCTACCCGATTTGAAATAGTCAATATGCACGATCCCATCTTTATTCCAGAACACAGTAGCCATGATCTTTTTGAATGTAATTTTGGCAGCTTGGCAACTTCCTACTTCGGAAGCTGGATTTCGGACCTGTGATTGTTCGTAATAGACCCAAGTCTCATCGATTGATTCAATAAATTATCCTATTCGGCAACGTACTCGTCTAAAATTAATTCAACTCTTTTCTTCTTGTGTTTATTAAACACCAACTTGGGCGCCCACTTTGCCAAGACTTTTTATAAACTGAATACGCATCCTTTTGACTTGACGCCGAGTTGAGCAGAAAGCAGAACCAATTATGTTTTAAGATTCTTCACCAGATAGTCTTCAACCTTCTTCATCTCAGATATCATCATCGTCTTCAAAATCTTCTTTACTGATGTCAGCAGTATCTCTCTCTCTAAATCAAGCCTTCTTTGCTCGAAGATTTTAATCTTTTGGGAAGTCTAGGTCAAATTATGTGTTCCAATTCGTAATAGGAATCAATCGAATCGACCAGAAGACGTTGAGTTCCAAGAACACAGCACCAGATACAATTTTGACTACTGAATGCATTAACAATGGGACAGAGTTTTACTTTAAAATTGTCTTGGGTGCCTCCTTTCTCTTCTTGATCAACTCTTTCTCAGTCTCCAATCTACGTAATTTGTCATTTTTGTGTTGGAATTTCATAAAATTAATGGAAGGCCGCTTCCGCATAATATGTTGTCACCACAGATTTCTGGTCATTTTTTGAGCTGTTCCATATGGAGCGCTACAAGGTTCTAATCTAGGACGCCCTGGAGGATACCCTGGTGGAGTACCTAGGAATAACACTCGACACTAGGTTGACAAACCAGCATTTTTTCCACCTTTGCTGTGTTGGCAAAGCTCTCTGAGTTTGAAAATCAAGCTCATGATTTACATGGTGTTTCTCCATCCTATTCTCATTTAGGGTGGCCTGACCTGGTCCCCCATCGCCAATAGTTCGCAAGTCAATCTCGATATCTTTCAAAACCAAGTGCTGTGAATCATCGTTGCAGAACCTTCGTTGGTCAGAGACGCTTAGATCCATCGTGATCTTGAACGAACTCCCGATGTCGTATTTTACAATAATAATTTTGAAACCCACCCTCTCTTACCTTAATTATTTGTGTGTGATATGTAAATATTTTTATTCCAAAAACACCTTGTTCCTGCTTCTAGTTCTTTTCCTTTTCTTACTTTTCAATCTTATCCAAAATCCTTTCCTTTTTATATTCTCTCATCCATCATTTTTCAAAATCAATTCAAATCGTTTCTCTTTCTCCTTCTCTCTAATTTTCAATCTTCTTTCCAAACTTTGTCTTTCTATTTTATTATGACTTTTCTTCTTTTAAAAAGAACTTTTTTTCCTTCACCTGACTTTTCTATTTTTCAATCAACTCTTCAAAACCGTTCTTCTTCATTTTTCTTGTTTTTCTTGACCGCCCTTTTTTTAAGTTTTTCTAAATAGCGGTAGCTTGTGTGTACGTGTAATTTTGACAATTCAATTCATCCCAAATTTACAGTGTTTATGACTCTAACAAATTTTGTTAGAGATGATCGAAATGACATAACATAACAGTATATTCGAACTAACCTGTACGTTTGACTTTTGGAGAGATAATGTACATTTTTCAAACGTTTTTGCCTGCTATAATCCTGTATAGAGCCGAGAAATTGAACCTACAGGACGTTTGTACGTATTACTTGATGAAGGAGCCGTAAAGTTGGCTTATTTTCCGTGAGAGCGCCGAGATAGTTGGCCTCTACATATTACTCCCATGCACGTCAGTTGCTAAATGCGTGTCTTCTTTTCCGTTTAAATTAATTATCTGCACGTCAAAGGATAGAATAGCGTTAGACAACACAAATGAGCATGAAACTATAGCAAAATTAATTAAATTTTGCCCACCAAAAATATGCTAAAGATAAATGAACATAACCTATCTTATTATAGCCGCAAGGCCATCCTCTAAACTCCTAACCATAACATTATGTAATAATAATTGAACCTAACGCATTATTCCTAAACTCCCCATTGTCCTATGAACTACCTGCATCGCCCTGGGCATTATTATAACTGAATAAAACATTCTAGCACAATCGACGTAACCACGGCTTAACCAATAGGTTGGCTGGTCAGTCCACTCCGGCAAGATACCGCTTGCATACATAATTCGCGAACCGCATCCGATATTCCGACCTACGTAGAAGACAGATGTTTGTTTAGGCTACGTTTATGCTTAGAAATTTGTTAGAGCAGAATCTATTTCCGTCAACCGGTCAAGCCAACTAGATTCCTAAACGATGCAAGACCGCTATGTACACACGTTATATCCGATTCGAATAAATAAAGGTACCACGTCAGCCTCCGGTAGGTACTCATTTGCAGACATCGATATCATCTACCCCCATCGTTGTAATTGTATACGCAAGAGGATGTGGGGGGGAAGCGTGAACGAACCCTAGAGATAGGCAATGTTCTTCTTATATAAGGGCGGGTAATCAAGAACACATCAGCGCGCCCTATCTGCTCCGTCCGGGAACAAGCCGTTTGCATAACGGCGAAAGCGTCCTTAACGCGAGAATTTATTGCAAGGCAACGTCGGTAGCAGATATGCAGTTCTATAAATATCTGAGCGCGTAAGATCTCTTCCGATTGCGGTAAAAATACATTTTGTATTAGCATTGTGCTGTGGTGACTGCTTGTGGGAGGGATATATTGATGAACGCGTGGGAATTAATTTTAATTGTTTATGCTCTTGTTTGGCGCAAAGATTGATTCCTAAAAACAAAGAACTCAATGTTTATATCAGTTTAAAGGTGAGCCATAGGTGAGGCAAGACAGAGGACCTACTCCCAATAAAAGTGATTTTGTAGCACCTCGATATGGACTATAGACTAGATAGCAACACACCTTCCCAGCATCTGTGCCAGCATCTGAAAATGAACTTCGTTAGCTTATTCTGCATTTTCTCCTGTCATTCAGAGCAAGGACAATAGTGTGCTGAAATTATTTTTTGGGACGTCACATCTAACCCCACGGGGCCAACCAAATTGAAGATATTTCTTCTTACATCCTATATAGTCAAGCATCGCCAAAGATTTGGAGTAATGGTTTTCCTTTTGGACGGTCAAAATTTTGGTCCCCAACGTGAGGGCCAACATTTTGGCTCACAACGTAGAGCTTTATACGTGTTATGTCATATTGCTCTAGACGTTTTGCTAGACAGCAATAAGCATCAAACAACGCGTGTCCCTCGCGCTCCTTTTTTTGTCAGTGTCATAAATCAGCTTTCCCTCACTAACAATAAGTTAGTAACATTCATGCTCGATTTCTAGAATATGATAAGATAACTGTAGGATAACTTTAAAGTTACTAACTACATATATTCAATAGATAACATTAATGCTAAACTTTGGGTTTCTGTAACAAGCAGTGGAGAAAGTAGGAATCTATTTTTGTTTGATAGTTTCCTGTTAGGCCATCACAACTGTATTCACACCCTTAACAGTTGACAGATCGTTCACATCAACTACAATATAGAGAGACGAGGTAAAAATTTTACTACCTGGGAAAAGGATCTACTAATAGACATTAGTAGGTAAACTATGTGCCTATGAGCACAGTCACTCGACTTGGACACGCCCAATTACATTTGGGAAACCATGCATAGCCTTAAATGCTGTTTTTGTATTTTGAATCACGACAGGTTCATCTGGCATACAAACTTTCGAGTAATGGTTTCTCTTCTGGACAGCCAAAATTTTGGCGCCCAACGTGGGGTCAGTATTTGGGCCCCCGATATGGGGCTTTGAACATGATATATCAAAGCTTCAAGTTACAATCTGGATCTTGATGCTTCCTTATGTCCCTCCTTCGATTTTGAAGGCGCTTAATTCCTTTGTTGTTTTGGCAATATTTTGAGTATAGGTTATGTTTTCCTTGAATTGTATTTACTATTGTATTGTTTAGTCAAAAAGCGTCAGCAAAATCGTGACGCCCTACACGATTACAAAATTGATTTCTTCACAATCTTCACAGACCTTTATCATACAGCAACCCCTCCCTCCCTTATACTCGTCCTTCAATATTGAATCACCTAGTTCATTAGTTTTCGCATTATTGTCTATACATCATCAACCGATTTCGATATTTATTCGATATTCGGTTAATGATGACGGCCTATGCACCTTCGAAACACGTGTCCCGAATATTTAATTAAATGTTTCGTTATCAGTAACTCTTTCCATGGCTCCTATGGTAGTAAATCATTCTAATCTAGTACACTACCTTGAAGTTCGAGATTATTATAATAATTCCTATACGATTGAATAAGATTCTAATATTAAACAGACGAGGGTTCGCGATCATTTCCAATTTTAATACATCAGATCCGAAAACCTCTACCCTCAACACCAATTAAATTAACATCTAAATGCTGCCACGCCAGTCCGACGTAATAAATGCCATTAATCCGTTCGGAGGACCGTGAAAAATCAGCAGTCATTACAACAATACCCCGAAGAAGAAACTTGATATTCCTCGTCTGAATTACAAAATCCCATTCATCGTCCGTGAAACATAATCGAGGAGGAGGCAATTATTCATCTGCGAACTCTTCAAAGGCAGAGACGGAGAGAGAACGATCCGGAGGATCTACGAAAGTAAGATAAGTTTAAAAGGAGACCAAATCGCCACATCGAAAATTCAAAATCTACGATTGTAACGATGAAGGGGAAGATTGTACGTTCTCCGCTTTAATTGTTTCTAACGGTATTAGCATAGCTGATTGTTGCGGAACTTGCGGCACATAAATTGCCCGGATACTTCCCCGGAACAGTTTCGTGGGGTCCCCGTCGAAAAGCGGCAACTTAGTTTTCGGGAGAAAATCAGTTGAGTTGTGGAAAGTTCAACGGAGAAGTACAGTATTTGCCGGTTATTCGTTATAACTTCTACCCTTTTCGACTAATTTCCATCATTATATCGAAAGGACCTCGCAGAAGCTTCTCCCCTATATCGTCGAATCCGATGTTTACTTTCGTTGTTTTCTTAGGATCTGTGAACAACTCCAACTGACTGGGTGTTTAATAGAGATGTTTATCAAACTAAATAGACAGGTGTATGCCTCTAAATGATTTTAGGATGTTGTATAATTCGCTTCGACGTTATAGAGTGAAAGCAATTCTAATTAAGGAGCAATTAAATATAAATCTATTAACTATTACTCCAGAATGGGGTACCATAACTGTTAAACTAACCTTTAGCTCGTTATTATTTTAGTTCATTTAAATTTCATAACAACTAGATCGATAGAAATGTTATATTTGATGATTTCTATTTAGAAACAACTCCCGCCACACCAGCACCACCAACTATGGCCAGAAACGTGCGGCTAAAATAGATTTTATGAGGATGTGAGCTATTTTGCCCCACATTGGGCGACAAAATTTTGCTGCCACCGATCCAAGCCTTTAATACAATTTTGGCGCCCAACCTAGGACCTTAATTGACTATATTCACACGTGGGATTCGTAGTTGTGTTTTGTTTATACAAAATCACGAAATCATTGGAAAAATTCCAGTCTAAAATTGTGCTATATTTCTCAGCTTAGATAGATCTATAGCACGCTTTCGAGCTGCCAAATTGCTCCACTCCTTTGCTGGAGAAGTCTTCTTTCGATGAGATTAAAGATTATAATCTATTACACTTTCCTGCGTCCGATCTTGACCTTCGGAGCATCAACTTAGTCAAAAACAAGACGATTGCCAATACACATCTCAGAAGATTTGAAACCCAGCAAAATTCCATCTTGAGGTTCCATCCCTACAAAAAAACACGCTTATCAGCTGACTCGGAATACCCTAAACAGGACTGAGTACTAATTCCAACAACTCCAATGTCGCGGAGACCGCTGGTTGCCTGGACGGGTACCCATCACGAATTGTTCTGAACTGAGCTCAGCTGGCGATCCAACAGTGGAATCGGATGCAATCTTGAAAACCGATTCCTTCGCTAGCACTACACCACACCAGCAGCAATTTTAAAATAAAAGGGCTCAGAAGTTCCACTCAGCTCTGGAAAGTGAACGCAAGGACCATAGAGAGCTATTTCTCTGAGTTTTAGCTTCTTAAGGAGCAGAGTTTGTAAAATACTTACTACGTTTATGGGTCCTAAATGCGCATTGTAGACTACAAATTAATAAAACCAAATCAAAAATCAAAAAAGTTTATTTTCGTCCACAGACGTAAGAAATCAGATTTTGTTAAAGCTGGGGACCTTTGGGGGATGTGGGTGGGGTCTACAAAACAGCTTTCAATTTTGTAGCCTCCACCCCCAAATTTTAATGCATTAAAAACAGCTGACAAAATTTCTATTTTTGTGGACACAAAACAGAAATTTTGACAGTTGTGTTAAATTTCTGTGTTAAAATTTTTGGGGTGGGAGCTACAAAACAAAGCTTTTTTCGTAGCTCCCACTCCCCAAATTTTAACACAGAAATTTAGACGGCTGTGTTAAATGTGTTAAAATTTGGGGGTGGAAGCTACAAAACTGAAAGCTGTTTTGTAGCCGCCACCCACCCAAAATTTTGACAGTTGCTCTAGGATTTTCTAAATCTGTTCTATATTTTACCAAAATGGTAGCCTTCTAGCATACATCGTTCCAAAAATAATCAAGAAAACACATTTTCTTGGTCCCCAATCCCTTTCATGTTGTTCTAGGTTTGCTATCGATCAAAATTTTAACCTCCTACCCAGTACATCTTATTAAATAACTGAGGAAAGCCAAATTCTACCTGTGCAATGTTTGCTTTTCCCCTCCATGCTCTCTCTATTGCAAAATGAACTGTTGATAATTTATTGTTGCAAGATGTTCTATATTTTTCCATCATTTTGGCAAACTCTACCTCTCCCATCTCGTCATCTTTTTAAAATTGAACTTTTCGCAGTTGCTTCAGGTGGTTATAGGTTCGATCTATATTTCACCAAAATTTTACCCTTCTACGATGTGCGTAGCTCATGAAATAATTGAGAAAGAGGAGTTTGCTAGCCTCAACCCCTTCTTTTCGAAACTCAAAGTTTTGGCAGTTGATCCACGTTGTTCTGGGAGTGCCAAATTTTGACCGTTAGTGTCGTTTTTGCAAAATGAACTGTTGACAAGTCATTGTTGCAAGTTGTTCTATATTTTTCCAAAATTTTGACCTTCAACCATGTGATGGCTTTTTCAATACAAAATTAATTTAAACTAACAGTTAAAATTTGGCGCCCAACATGGAACTAAAACCGAATGTAGCCGTACGTGTCTAAACAATTTACAGCTCAGTTTGTACGGATTCTGCCAAAGTTAATGTAGTATAGAAATTAACTGCTTTAAAAGCAATTTAACGTTATAAAAGTTGGCGCCCAACATGGGGCCAAACTTAATTCTATCCCCAGCCATTTAAACATTTTACTACCGCATCTAATAACGCAGTATTTTTCAAAAAAAAAAAAAAAAGAGAAAGACCACACCCATCTTAATTACATCGAAATCACAACGACGCTAGTTCTCACAATAAACTTAATATCCTTGACTTTTCCGCTGTTCGTCCGCGGCGACGATTAATTTCGCACGTTACGTCCGTAGACAAAGCACTGTTTACATTACTCGACCATGCTCGACCGTGGCAGCACAAAAAAAAAATGGAAAAAACCCGAACACGGGCCCAGCTACGACGGTAAACATACAACATAGCGTTCGTTGTCGGGACATGACAGGGTCCGGTTGCATTAGAGATTAAGTCTGCGTCCGTGCAGTTTGCGTTTAATTAAATTTCAACGTTATTACGGTACAGATTAGCGCGCGACTGGACGGTAAATCAAGCGCCCGTCAAAAACTAGCGCGCGAATACTTTTCGATTACTATCACGCAGTTGTGGGAGGGGTGCATATATTGATAGATAGGGGGTTTCGTCTCTATTTACGCGAGTAAATTATGGTTAGATGAATGTAATTATGATTATGAACAATGTTGTTTGAGGTTTAATTAAATTTTGTTACAATACGCTTCCGATAAAGGCTTGAGTTAAGGCCTTAACCTCAATGGCTCTACCCACTCATGATAAGAGCTAATCTTGCTTTAGTAGATTTTGTCTTTAATCACGCAAATTAAATCTGCTAACATGTGGAAACCTGCAAACAATGATTTTTTGGTCCTGACGATCCCATGTGTTTCAGTACCAATTAGAACATTAAGCGGAGGCTGAACCAATATATCTCCACCAGAAGAAAGAACAGTCATCAGAAATCACGATCAAGATCAGTAGAAGGTCAAGGGGTGCAGATCCTATCTGATATAAATGAAAGAAGCTCCAAAAAGTGGCTTTTCTATGGGTAATAATTTATCAATTCGATGATTCTGATCTAATTTAGCCAGAGATCGTCACTAGAGATGGAATCAGGATGCTATTTTTCTAGACACTTCTATACCAAAGACAGGAACAGCCATCACAAACGAAGGTGAAGGTCAATACAAAGTCAAGAGATGAAGATCTGAGCTTAAATGAAAGAAAAAAGCTCCACGAATGGCTTTTGTATTTGTTGTTATATTATTCCGACAAGAGAGAAAGACTTTGGGTAATAATTTATAAATTTTATGATTCTGATCTAATTTAGCCAGAGAATGACCACACCATGAGAGATGGAACCAGAGTGTTGAACATCCATGAGCGACAGCTTATGGATACGAGTCGGTTCCTTATGGCCTCATCGTCTTCTTCCGGACTACTCCATCTGCTTTTCGGGACCCTGCTTTTGGGAGAGTTTTTGAAAGTTCCGAAAACCGTCAGATCTAGCTGTTGGAGCTTATGACCTCTATGGGGTGACAAGGTGTGTAAGACAATACCTGTGGTTATCTAAAAGGAATAGCAATAGCACAATTCGAAAATGTCTGCATCAGACTATCCTCTCGGGTTCGCACAACCAACTGAACCAGCTGGAGGCAAAGGCACCCTAATTTGCTACAGTACTAACGCAAGCAATAATTGATACATCTGTATCTCTCTCCTCAGAAGGCGCTCTTCCATC
The DNA here is from genome assembly GCA_023690525.1 of Holotrichia oblita. Classification (NCBI taxonomy): domain Eukaryota; kingdom Metazoa; phylum Arthropoda; class Insecta; order Coleoptera; family Scarabaeidae; genus Holotrichia; species Holotrichia oblita. The sequence goes on from CM043018.1 coordinate 1,553,283, forward strand.
TTGTTCGATTCCTAATGGTGCAATTACTTTTGACATGTTTTGCATCGGAGTAATTCCTGACTCGTCAACGTTGTACATATCTCCAAGATTAAAACAGCTATCGTAAGACGACCGACATAGCTGAACACCAATCTCCTCCAGATGAAACAAACTCCGAAGACGAAAACTAATCTAAAGATTACAAAGATGAAGTCCCCAAACAACAGCAATCACAACAACTCACCGACGCTTCTGAAATCACTTATAAGCCAAGAAATTCCAGACTACACTAATGCAACCAGTTGCGTCAAAACGACACTAAGCAAAAAGCACTAACGGACGGCATTTCCAGAGTAACAAAAAAACTTCTACATTAAGCACCTACCATAGGCAGCCAAGCATTCAAATTCCTCCACAAAACCAATCCCTCCCTAGAGCAATTCAACCCAATAGATTAACCCCTCAATATCCCCTTCACCCATTGGGAAGAACTTCGGCAAAATCGACACCAAACTAATCATGCAATCAACTGAAGAAATTCAACCCATTTGAACACATAGTTGTCATCGAAGAATATGAAGATGAAATTCTAAAAATGAAACACCCACTGAAAACCGATGCTAGCAAGCCCACGAAGTCTCCAACCTTCCAGAGGTCCGATAAAGATTTTCCATCCCTAGCTGCTTCCCGGACGAATGAAACCAAGAACATTGCCCACACCAGCGAACCAACCAACACTAAACCACCACAAAAACCGTAAGAAAGAATTGAATTGAATTGACTTGTTCTGTAAGACTGATCTTCTGTTTTTTCCCCCATTTTCCAATTTCTAGTGTCGTCTCAAGATAAAAAAAGGGTATTGGCTTTGTTTTAAATAACGTTCTTATGGTGAAACGTTTTTGCTTGTTTCATGGTGCTCCAACACGCACTAACCTCGTCGATATAAACAGGAATGAATCTCATAAAGATGTATCTTTCACGGTGTTGCCGTGGTCGTTGACGTTTCTCTACTCATACTGTCAGCTCCTTCAGCATTTCTCTAAAGACTGATGTTGATGTCTTCTGCTCCTCGTTATATACCCAGTCTCCTACTAGTATAACGAGGAGCAGACGACATCAACATCACTCTTTAGAGAACTATTGAAGAAGCTGACAGTATGAGTAGAGAAACGTCAACGACCACGGCAACACCCCAAAGATACAGCTTTATGGAACAATGGCCGTGAAAGCCTACATTCAATTATAAGAATGAATCTCACTCACCACTGTATAGAGTTTAAAGTAAAGATGGACATCTACAAGAATTAATATCGCTTCTAAGTTATACCCAAGTAACAAAGTAGATAAGTAACAAAATAGACTTCAAAATTCTTTAACGTGATCATAAATCTAGGCCATATTACTTCTGAATTACTGTGAACGTACACATATCGAACTTTCCGCAAACAGAATCATAATAGTAATCTGTCGAATCGCAGCAATATATTCGCTGAACTTGCCTATTGTTACAGCTCGAACATAACCTCAATCCCAACCCAGCGATAGAGTTATATCTACTTTATATTTATGGGTGTAGTTTTATTGATGTGTTTTCGAATTGGAAATTGCGCCATCTTTGTAGTAAATAAATATCACAAACTTATTCGGGCATTAAGAACGTCATACATCAAGTTATATTTGCGTTCACCTACCTTGGTCGTTCACCGTTTATTTTTGTTTTTTTTTTAGGCGTGTCCTCTTATTTTAATTACTACTAATTGCTCTCGTAAAAAATTAGATGGGATGTTGCAATTAATATAAAATATCCCTAGGGTTTATGAAAAATGTTTGCGTATAAGTTTTTTTTTTATTGATTATATCTTCTACTCTGTTTAAAAAAAGTAATTAAAGCTCTAGCATAGTAGAAAAGCTTCGTATTCGTCCTTGTCATTGTGTCAACGTTTCTAACAAAGGAATCATCTTGCGTTGATCTTGTAGAGATAGTGTATACTTTATATTACATATAGTCTTGTATATTTATTTTGTTAAGTCGCAAGCAAATATGAAATTTTATTTTGGAATATTAAAGCTGCAGCTTATTCCCTATGTTTCTGTTTTACATACATACATGCTTATGTATATATAAGGAAAGGTACAACGACAAAAATCAAGCTTGCAGGTTTCGTGATAGTCTCAGATGGGAAGATTATTTCTTTGCCCAGAAGCGATGCAAGGACTCGTAACTATTCTTGAATAAATAAAACTACATGAATTTTCTTTTAGGTATATAAATACTTGTCTCCTGTCCCAGATGCGATGTGAGGACGATTACTGAGCACCAACGCCAACGAAACCGTCGAGAAAGTCAGAGAAATTCTTCGAAGAATTTTGACAGAAAATTTGGGTAAACAGAAAGTGTGAGGACGTTTCGTGTCACACACTCTGACTCTAGACGACCGAAAAGTAACTGCAAGTGATGATGTTTTCAATACGAGCCAAAAACAAAACGTCAGAGTGTGGCATGGAAGTCACCAGAAGAGCCAAAAGAGAAGAACAAAATCAAGACTATACTGCAACCATTTTCTTCGATTCAAAGGAAATTGGTCACACTGAATTCATCCCGGAAGGTCAGACGATGAAGGTAGAATATTATAGTTCTACAACGATTGTAGGCCAGACTAGTTTGAGTTTGACCAGAATATCGAGAGTCAAGCAATGGGCACAGCCGTCATGGTACGTGAATTCTAATCTATCATATGCTCTTCATTGATGAGTCCAAGTTTGAGGCCACATTTCAGAAAACACAAGAGAAACCATGGAGGGTAACATGGCTTGCACGATAATCTAAGATTAACACTCCAAACTGGTTTGGAAATATTTGAGCTATTTAACAAACCAATATTCTGTAATCCATCTAGACTTTAAGCACCTTTAAATTGTCTCCTTACCTGACCTCAATCTACCACACTCCTCTGTGAGATCAACTTTTTTTTTGTAATATTCTGATTCACTCCCTAAAGAGGTTAGCACCTTGACACCAAAGTTTACTAACTGTCATTAATTGTCAAAATTATTGAGTAATCGGAGGATTTGACGACTTAAATCAAGTTTGCCATATAAAGAGGGGTTACCTTAGTGAAACGTTGGGGTACCAGTGGCTGGGAAGGAGTACGCCTTATTAAATCGCCGATTGACTTTCTGATTTGGAGATGTTTAAAAATAAATTTTCAACTACAGCTTCAAACACTAGAGATGATTTAGAAGCTCGAGTATGGTTGATTTTGTTAAAGTGTTAATTGAGAAAAGTTTGTTTGTTGTAGATAGCACGATTAAATCGGAAATTAGAAAGAGGGTGAGGACATGAGTTATTAAGCACTAAACTAGAGCATGGCAGTAGTATTAGGTCGACGCTCATCGTTACAAACAAGTCTAATCTGGTTTTGATCCTTTTTTTGGCAATAAGAATTTTGACAAGACTTTTGTTATAATATATAATTATGAAAGTTTCAGACTTTAGCGTTACTGAAGCATGTCGTTATACTCAAGTTAATCGTTTGAAAAATGTTGTATTTAAACTAACTGTGACGAAAACCAACAAATAATTGGAACTCTCTCGTTACAAGTCCCAAAATTTCAATGTCATTCCAAATTAACCATTTCTAATCTTCATAAATTGCTGTTCTTTTGATTGATAGTCTTTGAGTTAGTGAACTTCTAGATCTTGGATTCATCTCTTTACACAAATATTTAATACTCTCCACCTGTTTCTTCCTTAATTGATCTCGATATCTTTGAGTTGAACTTTGACTAACTTTGCCATCAATGTTATCTCTGAAGACCTTAAAACAAACATCATCTAGACAAAACATCTTCTCAACTTCTAAAAAGCTGTTTCAATCGTCTGAACATCCTTGTCTTGTTTGCCTTTTCTGAATTGGGCCTTGATTTCTATCTAAAGTTGCATTATATTCAGAAATTGAAGCTGAACTTGTGGAAGGTTTTGTAAAAATGGAATTTTTATTGTAGTTAATTGTTACATCTCCCCTTTCATAACTCTAATCTTTACTCTTTCTGCGTTTATCATTAAATTCGAGCCAACCTCTCTCAGAGAGCCTTTACAACAAATTTGTCCAAATAATTTTCCCAATATTTCATGCTCTTGTTGTACCAGCTTGGCAAACATCGCTACGAATTGATTGAGACTCTTTAGATAAAGTTTCTTTTAATTTTTTTTGGAGTTCGAGTTCAAATCTAAAATAAAATTAAAACTATATATAACGAATCAAAAGAATATGTAAAAATATAATTTTACCCCCTCCCATCCAGTGGTTCTTAGATTTTCAAAAAAAAAAATGTAATGCCAGATTATTTTTTATAATTTAACATGTTTTTTAGTTTAAATATGTCAAAGATTCAAATAAATAAATAAATAAATTAAATTAGAAATCTATTTCAATATTCTAAACATCAATACAGAATATGAGGAAAATACAATACAACATCGTAACAATACACAACAACTGACAATTAGGAACAGTAGTAAACGTGGCCACTTCCAAACCAAGCCCAAAATTGTCTCTACTCTAGTTGCGTAAGGTCCTAAGACTCATCTTATCCACAATCAACCAATTATCGCTGCCACAATCCAACCTACCCATTCTAGAGTTCTTTTTTTGAAGATTCTTTTTAGTCATGGGTCTCTACCAATAAATTGCAAACCTTGATGACTTTGAAGGAGACCACAAGAGGAGAATTTATGACCAGATAAAGTAGGAAACAGCAGTGAAATCTTGCGACACTCAATATAACACTGCATGCCCGAGGCGACAAAGATTTCATTTTCAAGACTAAGAAATCAACTACATTGTTATGAGTACCGGGTGGATAGCGATAGGAGCCGAGTTTCAATTCTCCGGAAGGACGGTGAATTGATTCGATCGACTTACGTTTCGCTGTTTGGAACAAAGTGATTACCAGCACGGCATTATAAAAGGCGATATAATGCTGTCACAAAGCCATTTGAAAATAATTGTACACACACAAAAACTACATCGCGAGAGTCACTGCAACTAAGCACCAAGCACACATTAAAAAAAATACAGAAGAGTGGGAAAAAGGCAAATACATTACCTGACCAAGTTTAGAAGTCGGAAATCAAGAGAAAAAGCAAATCATATCGTGAATTCTCCATATAAAAACAAGGAAGAGACTATACCACGTTACCAACTTCGAAAACATACCGGCGAAGAAGAAACTGTTAAAGGTCCTGTCGCATTTTCCGGATCAAATCAGCACTTAAAAATTAAAAACACCCTCCGCGTTTAAAATATGCAAAAGGTCGCCATGAAATATTTATAACGGCCACCTTGTACAAACGCAATCACGAGGAAAAAGCTTCGGCTGCGTTGGTTCCTCTTACGCAAAAACTCCTTTAAAATTGTGTCCTATATAGGTATGACGTTGAGACATTTTCTCGCTAAAAAAAAATACAATCCAATGGAACCCCACGTCGTCAACGACAGGGGCGTTCCTTCACTAAAAAAATTTTTTCTCTCAGAGCCACGAGTTTTAAAATTCATTAAATCCAATTTTACCGCAACATCGGTTCTCCTGGAGGGTGGGTGGTGTGGTATGGTGTCGTCAGTTTCTGAGGGCTACGAGGCGAGTCTACGACTGGTGGTGGTGGTGGAGGTGGTGGTAGCATACGCAGACCTTATAGAATATTCTATTTCCGTCGAAGTAAAGGGCGGGTAACTAACAGGGTATTGAGGACTGTGTGGGTGGAATTTTGGCTTCGCATAAATTGATAAGTTTTGATGTGCTATATAATAGATTATAACCGACAATGGAGTTCTACGAATAAATATGGTTTCTCCGAAATTTGGATATTACACCTACAGGGTGTTAGAAATGATATATCCAAGGCTTCTTGAAAAGTTCTACGAGCCCTGTCTATACGAGAAAAAAAACACGTTTCTACGAAGCTAGTTTTATATTAGATACTCCGAAAGAGCACGCCGATAAAGTCGCATCCTAACGTACTTTACGATTTTACCAAGCTGACGTACCTCTGCACACGTATCTGATAAATATTCATTGCTAGCTTAACACCGGTGTTATCTACAGGACGCTATCTTCCGCCGAACGTATATAACGTGTTTAAACTAGTATCGGTGTTACCATTATTAACAACATCTTGTTATTAACAGCGAGTGCAAATTCCAGACCGTAATATACGACTAATCGAATAGTAATTAAGTAGGAGACCGGCTAGAACTGGGGAGAACGACTGCAACGCTGTTGTTACAACAAGAACAAGGGGGCGGTGGAAGCTTTACGATCTCCCATGGCGGTATGGTCGTCCGCCTCTCCTAATCATCGGACGAAGTTGGAGTGGTTTCCTTTCGGCCAATAATTAATATAAACGAGGTTAGACTACGCCCAAATTTTGCCGATTACACCGATGCTGTCTATTGAAAGCTTAACGTCCTTAATGCACAACAAATTAATTAATATCTACGTCGTATCACCTAAAAGTAACTTTATTTTTAATATTGCACTTTCTACAATGTTATAACAAGTTAAAATAAACCGGTCAGTAAACCATACTAACTAACTAACAACTATACCAACGAAATACATAGATCAAGAAGCTTGTCCGAGGAAAAATTACTCAATTGTCAGGCTGTAGAGAGCTGGAAGCTGGAAGCTCCCAGTCATCTTTTTTTTTATAACCTCTGATGGTAGTAGACAGCGTCTAAAGCTTCGTGTTGGTCGAGGCACATTAACAGTCAACTCACTACATTTCTACAGTACAGCCTATAACCTATAAAGTTTTCTCTGATTTAATGTTGGTCGTGACAGGTTGACACTCAAATCACCCCCCCCCCCTCCCCCCACCGTTGCAGGTGACAGATAAATTATTTTTTTACCAGCCTATAAAGTTACATCCGATTTAATGTTGGTCGAGAGGGATTGACAATCAAATCACTCCTCTCTTACAAGCGAGAATCAAACTATACTTGTCGTCCCATAAATCCTTATAATCCTTGATTTAAAGTTGGTCGAGACACGTTGACGGTCAACTCACTCCGTTCTTACAGTACAATCTATAAAGTTATCGCTGACTTAAGGTTGGCCGAAAAGGCTTGACAATCAAATCACTCCCCTCTTACAGGTGACAGTTAAATTATTATTTTGCCGACTTATAAAGTTACACCGGATTTAAGGCTGGTCGAGAGAGGTTGACAGTCGAATCACTCCTCTCTTACAAGCGAGAATCAAACTATAGTTGTCGTCCTATAAATCCTTATAATCCTTGATTTAAAGTTGGTCGAGACACGTTGAGGGTCAACTGACTCCGTTCTTACAGTACAACCTATAAAGTTATTGCTGACTTAATGTTGGCCGAAAAAGCTTGACAATCAAATCACTCCCCTCTTACAGTTGACAGTTAAATTATTATTTTGCCGACCTATAAAGTTACACCGGATTTAAGGTTGGTCGAGAGAGCTTGACAGTCGAATCACTCCTCTCTTACAAGAGAGAATCAAACTATAGTTGCCGTCCTATAAATCCTTATAATCCTTGATTTAATGTATGTTGAGGCACGTTGACAGTCAACTTCCTCCCCTTTTACAGTAAAATCTATAAAGTTATCTCTGATTTAATGCTGTCCGACTCTTGTTGGCATTAAACTCGCTGCTCTCATAAAGTAGACGATCTCTCAGTTATCTAATTTAATGCTAGTCGATATAGGTGGTAGGCTAGTGGAAGTGTCAGTTCGCTTTTACAGTTGACAAGCAAATTATTGTTCCCGATCTAAACATGTCACTTGATTTAATGTTGGTCGAGACACGTTGACAGTCTCTCACGCCGTTTCTAGTCAGTTGATGGTTGGATTATCATGACCGACCTATAAAGTTATCCCTAATTTCATGTTAGTCAAGCCACCTTGACAATAAATTGAATCACTCCAAACTTACAGGTGACTGGCAAATAATTTTTGGCGACCTGTAAAGGTTAATGTTGGTCGAGACATTTTGACAGTCAATGGAGTTGTTGTGTAATTATGGGTAATAATGTAATATTCTCAAATTTCTTAAACTTACCAGAAATTGTAATGTCTTAAGTTAATGATAGCGACAGAAATTAGTCCCTGAATTATAATTCTATCCACTCAATACGTAATAAATGCAACTAACTGCTGAAATATGTATGTATCTGAAGGCTAAGGCTAACTGTCCGTTACGAGTAATCGTGTATTTTGTTGGATCTCCGATATATAAACTGTCGAATTTTGAAAAGTCATTCAAAAAGAGTCAACAAATCGGAGCTTTTTGAGCAAAGACCAATCAGAAATATAATTTATTACTTACATTAGAAAATATTTCGAAAGGAAGTGTTACTTCTTTGTCTTTTGAAGGTTGATCCAGTTTCATATACAGTGATACCTTGATTTTCTTAATCTTTGAAGAAGGCACATTCTCCCCTCTCTCTTCCTCATCATCTTAAGCAACTTCTTCCTCTGCTGATTGTTGCACTTGTAAATAAAAGTCTTGGAGTTCTTCAATTGCAAGTTAATTTCTGTGGTTATCCACCAACTCTTGCACATCCTCATCACTTACTTCTAACCCCATGAACACACCCAAATCAACAATTGACTGCACTAAATGTGTAGGATCGTCAGGAAAAGTTTCAATCCTTTCAGAATTTGTCCCATTCTGGTAATAATTTCTTCCAGACAGAGTTCATCGGCGTGGATGTCACTTCCTGCTAAGCCTTTTCTATGAGGCTAATACAATTTAAAATGTGGAAATTATTTTTCCAGAACTCTGTTAAGGACAATTCTGTATCTGATGTTATTTCAAAGCATTTTTGAAACAATGCCTCTGGATACAATTTCTTGAAAATTGAAATGACGCTTTGGTCCATGGACTGCATGAGTAGTGTCGTATTTGGAGGCAATAACTTCACTGTGATAAAACTGAACTCCTCCTGGCCTTGTAACCCATGGCCTCTTATTCGTTCTCCACATCCCACACAATTTACTTTTGATCACATTGTGCCTGCCAAACACTTTAGGAGTTTCTGAATGGTATACCAATAAGGGTTTTATTCTACAGTCACCATTAGCATTAGCACACAACAACTGCAACAGTTAACTGCTATAGTTAACGTGTACGCTATCATTGCTGACCTATAGAGTTATGGCAGGATTCTATACCACTACGAGACCAACTAGTCGACGTGGACACCGGGCACAATATACGGCCAAGCGATGACTTGTTAGTTACTTATCAGACACGTCCTATGAAGGCTCTCTTGTGCCGGGGAGAGATCTGGTTAAAAAATCAGCTTTGGTGGTTTTGAAACAGCTTACTTGGTTCCGAAAACTGCTTAGATGACTCTGAAAACTGCTTAGCTTATTCTGAAAACAGTTTAGCTGGTTTTGACCTGGTTTTGAAGACAGCTTACTTGGTTTTGATTTGGTGATTGATGAGTTATTACGTGATCGTATTTCGTGGCTGGTGTATACAGCTTGTCCACGTCGAGTGTTTGGGCCCGTAATGATATAGAATACCTACCTATCCTTGATTTAATATTGATCGAGAAAGATTGATAATCAAATCAGCTTAGATTTCCTGGTCTTCTAATACCAACTTGGCAAACACTGCTGCGAATACATAACAGCTGACAATTTGGGGTAGTAGTTAAGTGACCAGTTCCAAAAACAGTCCAAAATTGTATCTACTGTAGTTCTTTAAGGCCTTAAGACACTAAGACTATGCAATTAAGCATCATCTTATTCATTTTCGAGTTCTGCTGTTTTGGAGTTTCTTTTTAATTACCAGCAGATCGTAGAACTTGATGACCTTGAAATGAAATCTTGCATGCCCGAGATGACGAATAGGTGACGCTGACTTAATTGGTTGGTCGCGAGGGGTTGGCACTTTAATCAGTTACATAAACGATTTCAATGAAAACATCACTTCTATTGCTGGTCGAGACAAGTTGATAATTAAATCAATCCACACTCCTCACGTCCTGTAGGTGACGGCTAAACTATTATTTCCAACTAAGCTACTCCTTTTACTTCTTCAGGTGTCTGTTCTCTTATAGATAACATTCATTTATATCTGTCTGAATATCAAATCAAACAATATAGGACCGAAAATAGATCATTGTGGAACGTCATTTCTCTTTAATAGCTTCGTGTGGCTGGAAAATAATATTCCTAGATGCAGGATATGCACATACAGATCTGCATAACTAAATTAAGTCATCCGTACAAATACGAAAATAAACCAATTTATCTTGCTCGTTCCTTTCCCGTCTTCGTACTCGTACAACATAACATCCTACTTGGTATATACATATGGCCTGTTCGCTTTTTCAATTCGCGTATATGCAATTTTATAAAGTGGCCATTAAGCCTACAAAACCGTCAAGAAAATATAATAAGGTTGTAGGGACGCGGTGCTCTTCACGGAATATGAGTACGTAGGATGTAGATTACTACCATTAGCTAGCGCCTCTCTCAAGAACCAATTTAAAGTCGGCAAGAAGTGCTTTTGCACTTCCTCACGTACTATCTATGTACGTACGTACCGCTGCCGTCGTCGTCGTCGTCGTAGTGGCTCAATTCTACGTCTTTTATAGTAGCGCCATCTCTTAGTCGGCGAACCTACATTTTACGATGGCGAAAGCGTGCTACGAATATGTATGTTAGTATTTCAAACAAGTTTATGTATGGATATTGTAGAAATATTTTACTTAACTTTAACTTATATTTGAAACTTATTTTCTCCTGAAAGATGTTTGGTTTGTTGTTTATTTTTTGGTACTTTTCAGGAAGTTAAACAAAGGGAACAAAGTTGCATTATGACACAGCCTCGATTAGCGATACAGCTCTTAATATTTGCACGTACTAATTTTCATTAAAACTTTGAAATAACTACACTTGTCAACAGGTTTTTTTTTTTCGTTACACTCTGATACGTGTACTGACTTTTTCATTGTAATTCTGAAAATATTTTCAAAAATTGGCAGACTGCTACTTTTGCTGTACAAAGGCCTTCGGGTTTTCCAGTAAAAATAAGGATGCCTTGGTGGTACATTGTAAAGTTCACAAAATATCATTAAATTCTAACATTATCTTCAGGTGGCGCACTGAACCCAACATTTTGCAAATAAGTGATTTTTTTGTCAGATATTGCATGTAGGCAAACACCTCTAGCTATCTAGTTTTAACATCGGAAACACATCTTCTCCACCCACGTTTCCCTCTGAGACTGTTCTGCCTCCTTACACTCTCCTTCCGTCTGTGAAGAAGGTATGCGCAATAATAGCAAATGATTTGATACAACTTAGTAGTAGTTTAGTCCGATCATGTGTAGTCTGTAACACGTTGTGACATCGCTCCGCTCTTTAAAAAAGTTTCAACGGTTGTGTGTATTAAAAATTTAATTTTGGGTTAACAGTAGCCGTATTGATAGTGCGCATCATGCTTTTTACTCGAGAACAAATAATAGACATTAAAGCAGTAAATAAGAAATCTTTGCGTGAGTTATTGGCTGATAGTGGATTTCTTGACACTGTAAAAATCGAGGTAATAAAAACCATAAAGCAAGAACTCGGCTCCACATTAAAAACTTACGCAGAAAAATGTAAACAACTTCAGGATGAAAATATAACATTGGCGAATAAAATAGATGAATTGGAGCAATACTCCCGCAGGAATAATGCTCGTATTCTTGGAGTCTGTGAAAAGGAAAATGAAAATACCGATGAGTTGGTCATTGATTTAATTAGGACGAAAAGGGGACAAGCCCCGTGCAATAATAGTTAAATTCCAAAAATACAATACAAAACAATACACACAAATATCACGAAAAATCGTGGTAAATTAAAGGGATCAAAGTTGTTTATTACGGAGGACCTGACAGCAAATCGTCATAAATTATATAAGAAAGCTCAACAGAAATTTGGAAGAGGAAATGTGTGGACGAACGACGGTACTATATTCTGCAAAACGGAAGCTGGTCTTCGGAAAATAAATTGTTCGGAAGATTTAGAAATCATCAAACAATGAGAACAGTGGTCAACAGCGACGACTCTTGTTTCAAGGCAGAATCCATGTGAATCTGCGGAGTGAGTCCTTTCCAACTACTTTTTTGACCACACTTTATTTCGTGTTTTTTCATTTTACGGACTAGAATTGTTCTTTTTTTTTCATATTCTTAATTATTTTTTATATTATATACTACCAATATTACTATTATAATTCAGTTTGTTATAAATATTGATCTTGCTTTTTGTACTGATATTAGTTCTTGCACTTTTATTTATAATAACGCCGCATAATATATGTCTGTTTGTACTATATTAGGCTACTGAGACGCTAACTAAACTAAACTATAAGTTTATAAATATAACTACTAGTTACTCTATATATAGGTACCTACATAGTAATATCTAACTTTACGTTCGAAATATTTTCTGTCATTACTTGCTTTCATTATTCGCATTAATTGTATATTTTTTTATTTTTCTTTCTCTTCTTTATGTCAATTAAATTCGGTAATATCAATGTGAGATCCCTGTTCACAGGTTTTGATGAATTTCAAGGTATCATATTAAGAGAGGAATTGGATGTAATAGCGGTAACAGAAACTTGGCTTAATGACAGCATTTCCGATGAAGTAATATCTATTCCTCAATATAATATATACAGGTGCGACAGCGAGTTGCGGGGGGAGGGGAGAGGGGGGAGTGCAATCAGGTAACTCAGACATTCTTGAATATATCTTTTTAAAATTTAAATTACACAATAAAACATATGCTATTGGCTGTGTTTACAGAGCCCCACGCTCGAATGTTGTTGAATCTTAAGCACTATTGGAATCTATAGTTTGCGACATTATCCCGGTGGTGGACGAGATTGTGTGCTTGGACCATTTCAATATAAATTTGTTTAATGTAACTGCCAATGCAGCAATCAAATTTAACTCAATATGCGATGCTTGCGGGTTGACGCAAATTATATACCAGCCAACACGTATCACACCCTATAGTAGTACGCTGATTGACATCGTGCTGGTTAGTGATGCGTCCTAGGTTACTACTACGAGAATGATTGATATAAATCACGTATCAGATCATATGCTCGTTATTTACGATTTTAATATTAATTAATTAACGGGTCGATGGCCGCAGTGGTTAGGCGGCTGACTATTGTTGTGAGAGAACGATAGGTGCCGGGGTTCAATTCTCTGGAGGGACGGTGACATTTTTTCAGAGAGTTTAATCCCGGATCGACTTGCCATTCGCTGTTGGGAGCAAAGTGATTAACAGCGCGGCATCATAAAAGGCGATATGATGCTGTCACAAAGCCATTTAAACACAACTTACACACACTAAAACTACACCGCAAGAGTTGCAGTGATAGCCAGACAAGTAATACAGCTTACGGAGTCACTGCAACTAAGCACCCACCACAGATTAAAAAAAAAAATATATATAGTAAAGCCCCGTGAGACTATTAAATTATATACTTACCATGACTTTAAAGCATTCAATTATGAAGGCTTTGTTGCCGATCTCAGATCTGTACCCTGGAGCATGGTATATGACATGGATGATGTTAACTTAATAGCCTAATTCTTAAGTGAAAATAGCTATTTGACATTCATACGCCTCGGCGTACGGTTCGTACGCCTGGAATAACTACAAATCTTTAAGAAATTTTACCACCGCGGCAATACGTCGTGAAAAAAGGGCCTACTTGCAATTTATTTATCAGCAAAATAACAAGCAACTGTTATGGCAAACTGTGAATGATTTGACAATTACCCGCAAGCAAAATCGTGATGTTCCAGACCACCTGAATAATGTTGACGAAACATTTTACGTCTTCTTCCTCTGGACTGCTTCCAGATCAAGAAAGTATTTCTTTCTATGAAAATAACAACCTCATATCACAGAACAAATTCAGTTTGAAATTTATTGATAACACTGACGTTTTGCAATATCTCTCCAGTATTAAAACCAATGCAGCTGGGATGGACGGTAAGATGCTTAGGCTCTGCTTACCCGAGATTGTTGAATACAGAAGGTACTTAATTAATCAATGTTTTTATTATAACGAATTTCCTGATATTTGGAAAAAGGCTGTAATTTTCACTTTATCTAAAATAAATAATCCTAAAGAATTTAGCGACCTGCGCCCCATAAGCATTCTTCCTATACTTTCCAAGACCATTGAAGAAGCAGCGTCTACGGCCCATGTCTTGATTACGAATACACATCAAAAATCCAACGAGTGCAAAATTCATGCATTCGCTTTATTTATAATCTCCGAAGAGGAGAGCATGTCTCTCCCTATCTACATAGAGCTGGTTAGTTGAACATGTATAACAGGAGGTATCTCCACATATGCAGTTTCAAACATAGGATTATTAAAACAAATGCGCCCAAGTACATTACTGATCTCTTGTTCACACGAGGTATGATGCATAACAGGAATCTTAGAAACGTGGACTGCTTGGGCGTGCCGCGACATCGCTCTGCCTTGTTCGAAAGATCATTCTCTTATATATCTTCGAAACTTTATAATGCCCTTTCAGAGAATCTTAAGATAAAAAGTAGCCATGCTTTTGGACGCTCTTTAAGGAGGATATTTCTTGATGAACAGGGATCGTAATTGGCATAGGTAGTACAACTTCTGTTTGTTTCATGTGTTGGAATTAGTGTTAGTATATTTCTCCATGGGGGACATGTATATAATTGTTTGGACTAGTACTAAATCGGTAATCACCGAGTCTTCTATTGGGTTATAATTGTTTGTATATTATACTGATGTAAAGGTGGAGTAGAACAGCTTTAGCTGGACTCCGCCTTTGTAATAATGTCCATTATTATTATTATTATTATTATTAACTGCGGAATAAAGCCTCAATTCAACAAATTTTAAGCAGACTTACCAGTTACTACCAAAAATTCAAAATTATGAAGAAATGTCGAGTAGCTAAAAATAAAACTGAGTTTTACAAAGATGCCGCTAAAAAACTCTTTGAAATTGCTGTGTGCAAATGCATTTGTGCCGATTTCTGTAAATATTCAATAAAAATACCTAAAAATGAACTAGAATTCTTGCAAGATCAAAGAGGAAGCCGCAAAATGTATATCGGCACTATTGATATAGAAACGAGTAAGATATTGGAGCGTAGACAATTAAGACTAGAAAAGAAAAATAAATTTCTTCAAAAGCAGTCTGTTGAGCAAACATTTGGACCGGATTTGACTTCAGCAGGTTCAGAGACCTCAGATGATAGCCATAGCTTATTGTCAGACAACCAACAAGATCCAGATTTTCATACCACACTTTCATTGGATGCCGCTTTGCTCTCCACTTCAAAAATACCAGCAAAGCAGATGAGGCATCGACTGGAAAATCTTGCCACTGCTTGTGACAGGACTGGTGTCTCCGACAGATCAGCGTCAATCATTGGCAGTGCAGTTCTTCTAGATATTGGCTTGATTTCTAAGCAAGATTTTTCAAAAGTAATAAATAAATGAACTGTTGATAATTTATTGTTGCAAGATGTTCTATATTTCTCCATCATTTTGGCAAACTCTACCTCTCCCATCTCGTCATCTTTTCAAAATTGAACTTTTCGCAGTTGCTTCAAGTGGTTATAGGTTCGATCTATATTTCACCAAAATTTTAGCCTTCTACGATGTACGTAGCTCATGAAATAATTGAGAAAAGAGGAGTTTGCTAGCCTCAACCCCTTCTTTTTGAAACTCAAAGTTTTGGCAGTTGATCCACGTTGTTCTGGGAGTGCCAAATTTTGACTGTGCAAAGTTTGCTTCTCCCCCTCCTTAGTGTCGTTTTTGCAAAATGAACTGTTGACAAGTTTTTGTTGCAAGTTGTTCTATATTTTTCTAAAATTTTGACCTTCTACCATGTGCTGGCTTTTGCAATACAAAATTAAGTTAAACTAACAGTTAAAACTGAATGTAGCCGTACGTGTCTAAACAATTTACAGCTCAGTTTGTACGGATTCTGCCAAAGTTAATGTAGTAGAGAAATTAACTGCTTTAAAAGCAACTTAACGTTATAAAAGTTGGCGCCCAACATGGAGCCAAACTTAATTCTATCCCCAGCCATTCAAACATTTTACTACTGCATCTAATAACGCTGTATTTTTCAGAAAAGAAAAAAAGAAAAAGACCACACCCATCTTAATTACATCGAAATCACAACGACGCTAGTTTTCACAATAAACTTAATATCCTTGACTTTCGGGTGTTCGTCCGCGGCGACGATTAATTTCGCACGTTACGTCCGTAGACAGAGCACTGTTTACATTACTCGACCATGCTCGACCGTGGCAGCATCAAAAAAAAATGGAAAAAACCCGAACACGGGCCCAGCTACGACGGTAAACATACAACATAGCGTTCGTTGTCGGGACATGACAGGGTCCGGTTGCATTAGAGATTAAGTCTGCGTCCGTGCAGTTTGCTTGTGACAGGACTGGTGTCTCCGACAGATCAGCGTCAATCATTGGCAGTGCAGTTCTTCAAGATATTGCCTTGATTTCTAAGCAAGATTTTTCAAAAGTAATAAATAGAAGTAAATTACGACGAGAGCGCCAGAAAGTCCGAGAAGATTTGTTGGAGAGTCCTGACAATAAAGTTACTGGCTTATACTTTGACGGTCGGAAAGACAGGACCATCGTTCAAGAAAAACGTGGTGTTAAGTACCACAGAAGAACATATTGTTTTGGTCTCAGAACCAGATTGTCAGTACATTGGCCACGGCACGCCTCCTTCTGGAACCGCTATGCTTGTTGCATGCCAAGGAATTACCACTACGTCATCTATGCAACACATTGGACGGCTGTACGTCAGGACCCAATACGTTCACAGGAATCATAGGTAAGATGCTACAGCACTGTGGAGACTCACCTGTGGTGGAATTTGAGAAAATTGAGACGGTGTTACCGGTGATTGACGCCACCATTTTAAGCACTGATCAGAAGTATCTCCTTCAAATTTGTCTTGCTGTTACACAAGGTAGCGTGTCAACTGACTTGGCTAATAAGCAACCAGGAAAGCTGGCACGCTCTCGCTGGCTTACCTGTGCAAATAGAATATTGAGACTATATGTGGTCACAAAATCTCCATCGGAAAGTCTGGTAGAGCTTGCTACGTTAGCTAGCGGACTGTTTGGGATGCATTTAAAAGTGTGACAAAGAACTTCTTAGGAAATAAGAAATCGGAAGATTACGAGGAAATTGTTAGTGAAGTTTTTTAGAAGTTACCATGCATTAGGCTGTGATATGAGTCTTAAAATATATTTCTTGCATTCGCACCTGAACTTCTTTCTCCCGAATCTCGGTGATGTTAGTGTTAGAGCATGGGGAAAGATTTCATCGGGAAAATGAAAATTTGTTGTTCTGTGCTATTAATTTACCTCGTTAATTAACAAAATTGTTTCTATGTAGTGACAATCGTGAAATGTAACGATGGTCTAAAAGCCGCACAAAATACATTTGCCCGCTTCCGTTAACATTTACCATTTCGACGTTTCACACTATAGACACACTATATTTATTTCATTCGCTGCAATAATTGAAATCGTCATCGCCGGAGCTAATTAACATGCCATTAGCTAACTTTTAATGAGACACATCACATTTCCCAATTTGTTTCCCGGCATTGGTTCCTCTAACACATTTCCATGAAACCTAAATTCAGGTCCAGTATAATTTTTGGCGCATTAATAATTCGTTTTGGCCTTTCAATTAATGCTAATAGTTTAAATTTTGTTAGTAAGTCCGTTTATTATAATACGAACCTGTACACGCTTGTAATACCTCCCGTAATATTCCCTCGTATACTCGATAGAATTTAGGACGTAGCGGATTCGCATTAATTCTAGCTTATTTGGTTTTAAGCGCTGAGTGATTTTTGCCATTGTAGAGGATAAACAGGGTCCGTATCGCTGTAGTAATGTCATAGTTATATGCTCGTAATCTGGACTAATTGCTCCCTGCCATTTAGTCAAATTAGAATTTGCGAATTTTATTAAATTAATATCGAATTTGCGGAAATGAAAGGTATGATTAAGTTGTAAATTATATGCCGCTGTAATGCTAATACGTTTGTAGTCGGATAAATGCTGTTACATTTAAATAAGCATGAATATCATAATATCGATTTTATGATAATCCAAGCTTTAAATTATTATTACTTCTTGATTATTATGATGTTGTTTCCTCTTGAGACAGTTTTGTTTCCCTCATGGATTTCAAGAGGATTCATCATCTCGTTTGTCTACAACTTCTCCAGAATAGAACAAAAATGTGACCAAGTCGATGGTCAAATCCAAAACCTTGAGACCTGTCAACTTAATTATGTGTTCAAGTTTTAAAAAGTGACCGCCATTTTGAAGTTTGCCACAAAAATTCGAAATATTTTGCTACAACTTCATGGCGGATCTACTCCATCATTTTCGACTATCAGCTTCTGGATGAGCGAGTTCAAACGTGGCCGCACAAGCATAAGCGACGATCCACGCAGTGGACGCCCAAAAAACCCTTACCAATGATGAAATAGTCGACAAGATTCATGTTGTGGTATTAGCCTATTGCCGATTGAAATTGAAAGAGATACCAGAGACAAGAGGCATCTCAGAGGAACGCGTTCACCATATCTTGCACGAAATTTTGGGCATGAAAAAGCTTTCGGCCCGATGATTGTTTCGGAGGTGTGTCTGGGCAGGATTCAATGCAATCCAAAAGATTTCTTCATGCGATTTGTAACCGACTTGGATCCATATTCCCAAAACTGAAAAAATTGTTAGCAGGAAAGGGATTTGCCTCAAATCAGGAGCTGATGGCCGCTACAGCTGATTAGTTTGCAGACCTTGAAACTTTTCTATCGAATACTAATCTCTTTTCTGATACAAACTTTTTACTCTCTCATCTGATGGTCAAACTTGAGTTAATCAACACTCTTACCGACTAATTCGTGAAGAACATCCAAAAAGAGACCAGAACAACTCGATTTTGCATCACGACAATGTAGTGAGACGTGTCATACTGCAATTTCAATAAACAACTTTTTAGCTCGTAAAAGCAGTCTTGTGTCCTCTCAGCCTCCTTATACGACTTGACTTTTCCACTTCCCTAAAATGAAAATGTACCTTGATGGACGTCATTTTGTGGCAATGGAAAACATTCACATGGATATATTGGCATCTTCTGCCATCAATACCAGATCAATATTTCCGGGTCAATACCTCATTTTGTTTCGAGTTTTCAATATGGAAGATCCAACAGAATAAGATTAAAGAGGTCCTGATAGTGTCGGACTCCGGAAATGTCTTTCTTACTTTACAAAATTCTCGAGTTCGTGTGGAACAGGATTTGATTTGGTGTACTAATTGATATTTGGAGGTTTATCTATCGTCCAATTATAATAGTTTCCCGGGAATCAATTATTTAAAAAGCCCGCTCAGGTCGGCCATCAACGTCTTCAACTGAACTTAACATCGCTATAGCAAAGGAAATGGTGACTGAAAATCGTCGTTTAAGTCTGAGAGAGATTACCGCTAAAATTCCTCTGACACACGAATCAATCCGTCCCATTTTAAACGATTGTTTAGGCATTAAACGCCTTGCCTCTAGACTAGTGCCAAAAGATCTGAATACTGCAGTTCCAATAAATAACTTTTTAGCTCGTAAAAGTATTCTTGTGTCCTCTCAGCAATGGAAAACGTTCACATAGATATACCTGACCAAATAAAGATTATTTCATGCTGCCTTTGACATCTTCTGCCACCAACACCAGATCAATATTTCCGGGTCAATACATCATTTTGTGTCGAGTTTTCAATACGAAAGATCCAACAGAATAAGGTTAAAAAGATCTTGATAGTGTCGGACTCCAAAAATGTCCTTCTTGCTTTATAAAATTCTCGAGTTCGTGTGGAACAGAATTTGATTTGGTGGATTAACAAATTGGTGTACGAATTGATATTTGGTCCATAGTCCAATTATAACAGCTTCCCGGGAATCAATTATTTAAAAAGCCCGCTCAGGTCGGCGATCAACGTCTTCAACTGAACTTAACATCGCTATAGCAAAGGAAATGGTGATTGAAAATCGTCGTTTAAGTCTGAGAGAGATAGCCGTTAAAATTTCTCTGTCACACGAATCAATCCGTCCCATTTTAAACGCATTGCCTCTAGACTAAGTAATGCCAAAAGATCTGAATTTTAGGCAAGAACTCGATCGCGGAAGACATGTTAGAACGAGTCAATTTCAACCACACAATCATAAAACGCATTGTAACTGGTGATGAGACACGCATTTATGAGTTTGACATACAAACCAATCAACAGGTTTTCGGAATGGTGCCTTCCAACTGAGACGAAACCGAAAAAAAAACACGTCAAAGTCGATCAACAGTGAAAGTGATGTTGACAATTTTCTTTCGGATACGGCGGTGTTGTGCGCTCGAAATTCTTGCCAGAAGTTGGATTTTTTGGAAAGCAAAAATTCTAGAAATCTAATCGAACACGTCTTTTTTTCCTTTTTCCAAAACTTAAATTACCACTTTGAGGCACCCATTTGCAGTCGATAGATGACAAAAGATAAACTGCGTTTAAAAACTGTTGTGATGATTGGATTATTCGTTGGCGTAAGTGTATTATTTCGGAATAAATTTGGATGAATAATGCATATTTTGTATTTCATTACCCAATTCCCGGATCTTTCTTGACAGAATATATTTCAGAGACTACCTCATTGGACACTGTAAGTTTGTAAACTATTGTTCAGCCATGATGATATATTTCCAAATAAAACTTTGTGCTGCATTGATATACGATCAATAACCGACATCCAGTTTTATAAAACAATTCCTGATAGAAAATTAGTTACTCCCGTTAGTGTACTAACTTTGATAGCTTAACTTTTACTACTGTCAGGTTTGTATTTCGCTACGTTTACGTTTCTAGCTGATAGGAACAGGATTGCATTTGCCTCTAGGAAGACGAACTCAATGGAGCGATCCACAGTCAATTAGCTTCTGATTTACGTAAATCACGCATTACGCATTTAGAGTCCCTAATCAAAATTGAATAATTACGACAGAAAATTGAATTGAATTTAATCGTAAACTGTCATCCCTCCAAATTCACAGTTCGTTACGTTACTCTCACTTGCCCGTCGGCGCTAATTAAAAGAAATTGAATTATTTATACGATTGGAAACATCTGCGTTAGTCCTTCGTTACATCCTATTATGCTATGTTAGTAGTTCGGGAATTAGGGACTATCGTGGAAAAAGGGAGCTTTAAGAATAATCAAGCTCACTTTAATGCTGCTATAATAGTTGGTTTAGGTTTGTCGTTGGAGATTTTAATTTTAAACAAATATTTCAATTTCACCTGTGACAGTGATAATTAGGGTAATTGAATATGTACACGTATCTGCTGAATGGGTATTAACACGCATTTTATAAATTAAAGTCAACTTTATACTGAAACTTTATGGCTGCCATTTGCATTTTTATATTCTACAGCGAGAGAATTTTTGCTAAATGTAATATTACGCACGTACTGAACATATTACTTTGCGTTAAAGTAATAAGGAACACGCACTAGGTTAGCTATACGAAGTGTATACAGGGTGATTGGTGAGAATTGCATATTAAAAGTATTATACAAACGGAACGGAATTTTAAAACAAAATTTTGCAGTTGGATATGGTTGAATATGAACTATAACGTGAAAATATTCTTGAATGAATATCACTTCCGGTTAACCGGAAGTGAGCATCAAGTAGCATCAGAAAGTGGCAAGAGCCTGCACCATGTTGTACGAGATATTATCGTCCTATCAAATTTGTGTTTGCTAAAGAAACGATAGATTTAATTAAGGATGAAGTTGACCAAGTGAAGTACAAGACCATGTGACGTCACTGGTGCCCACTAAAATTATTGTAAATGACATGGAAGTCTTGGTAAAGGCAACATCAATTTTATGTATGATTGATGGCAAAGTTTGTCATGCCCTAGCTGAATGTGCGTCCACGCAGACTCGTTATTTATGTGGGGCCAGGCCCATTAAAATGAAGAAGCAAAAGCTCATTCTAGAAAAACCCGTAAAAAGCAATTTGGTTTGGTTCGTTGCTTGTACGGCCACGTTTGAACTCGCTCATACAGAAGATGATGGTCGAAAATGGCGGAAACTTTTCAGGCCGGCCTCGTATATACAGGGTGATTGGTGAGAATGGCCTATTAAAAGTATTATACAAACGGAACGGAATTTTAAAACGAAATTTTATGGCTAGATATGGTTAAATATGAACTATCACATGAAAATATTCTTGAACGAATATCACTTCCGGTTAACCGGAAGTGGGCATCAACTTCGATTTTTTAAATAGCATGCTATAAAATAAATTACAGATTCGGCTTCTACGATGAATTTTACATATATTTCATGTACCATACCCTAAACCTAAATACCATTCCTTCTGAGTTATTGGCAATTAAAAAAAAAAAAGTGACAGATACCGATCTTACTGTATAGTGATATTACGTCACGTAGGAGTAAGAGAGACGAATGAAATTTTGCATACGCGCAGCTCATATTGTGCAGTTACACAACATTTGAAGTTCTTCTCTGTAATATTATACAGGGTGTTTAAAAACTTAGTTGCTTATAAATAAGTTCAATCCATGGAAAATTGATTTCATATGATTCCATATCCATAAAATTTCCTTTTGAAATTCCGTTCCGTTTGTATAATACTTTTAATAGGCCATTCTCACCAATCACCCTGTATATACGAGGCCGACCTGAAAAGTTTCCGCCATTTTCGACCATCATCTTCCATGTGGATGAGTTCAAACGTGGCCGTACAAGCAACGAACCAAACCAAATTGCTTTTTACGGGTTTTTCTAGAATGAGCTTTTCCTTCTTCATTTTACTGGGCCTGGCCCCACATAAATAACACGTCTGCGTGGACGCACATTCAGCTAGGGCATGACAAACTTTGCCATCAATCATACATAAAATTGATGTTGCCTTTACCAAGACTTCCATGTCATTTACAATAATTTTAGTGGGCACCAGTGCCGTCACTTGGTCTTGTACTTCACTTGGTCAACTTCATCCTTAATTAAATCCATCGCTTCTTTAGCGAACACAAATTTGAGGGGACGATAATATCTCGTACAACATGGTGCAGGGTTTTGCCACTTTCTGCCATTTTCTGAATACATTTACATGGGCACCATCGATATACTAAATAAACTTTCGCCACTGCATTTATCTTCAGAAAACTTCTGTTTGTAACGGTTTTGTTTCGCTCCATCACAACCCCACTTTACTATTATATTTATAGTTTTCAGATTGTTCACTGTTTTTTTGCAATTTAACTTCAGAAACACAAATGTCGTCAGGGTAACATAAATAACTGTTTGAACGCTTGAACCTTATAATAAGATGGGTTCACCTGACTGTCCACAATTGTTGCTTTTTCGCGCACTAAGCTTGATCTGTCGACAGTTGAACTTATTTTTGGCTTTCAAACATTTTACGTGGAAGTACCTCTTTTAGATGAACGTTCACATAGCTCTCGCTCTTCGCGAATCATCGTCGCAGCGCCTTGGTTCGTGAGCAACGCTCAGATCCATAGGGATCTGAACAATCCGCCTCTGAGCGAGTACGCGATGGCGCTGGCCAGGGGAACCCTTCAGAGGTCCTCTCGGTCGGAGAACCCACTTATCCAGCACTTGGGGGAGCTAGATCCCGATAGACCCCCTCCTCGTGTAGCTGTAAGGAGAATCTTAACGATGACACAGTAGATCCCGGTCGCGATTTGGTCGCCCTATCGCAGATCTCCGAATTTACCCAGACCGAAAAAGAACCACCATCATCCAGTGATAAAAAGGCTAACGGATTTACCAGCCTTAGCGCAAAGGAAGACCTCTTTAACAATAGCTGCCGAATCTCATTTTCCTTCCTTTCGAAGACTTATCTCAGTTGCCATCGATATCTCCTCCTGATTCGATGTTTCCAGAAGATGCTGAACTGTACATCTTTTTGTTCTAGAGCTGGAGCTTGCAAAGTCCTTTTGCGGTCTTCCGGCTCGATTACTTGGTCCAGGTAACGAAACGTCTTCCACGACATTAGTGACAATATCAGGAAGTGATATGTTTCCTTCTAACCATTCTGAATTTGCAATTAAAAAACGTGCTCGATGTCTTTTCCGGACTTCGACCATTTTTGCTCGATTTTTTGGCTAACACTTCGGATTGTTAGTTTTAATCTCTTCAAAATGTCGTCCGAGACAGGTCACCTAATTCTTGCAATAGATAGCGTAACAAAGCATCCGTTAGGATGAGACTCCACCACTGCATACCGAAGACCAAGGAACAGTCGAAGCAGTGGAGTTTTCCGGGCGAATCAGCTACCAAGAAAGCAAAAAACAGTTGCATTTTGGGATTCCCCAAGTGTGATCTTCATCGACAATCTGTAGAAAGGAGCAGTCCAAAAGCTTCCTTAACCTTAAAATCAAAATCGAACTAGTATTCGATTAAGAAGGACTTGTTTAAAAAAAAGTGTCAGAAGCGATGCCCAACGTTGTTAACCTGCTAGCTTTTCATTGTCATTTCAAGCATAATATCGAGTTGTTTCGCTAAACATAAAAAAATACATAAATAAGGAAAAGGAGAAAGAATAACAAAATAAATCAAAAATTTAATCAACTATTATCAATCCATCATTCCGAACGCGGTCGTAAATAACGACACTTCATTCCGAATTCAAAAAGTCATTCGGGAACATGACAAATAGACGAATAAAGCAACAATTTCCATCTATATTCCGCGGCGACCGGCTAGGAAGAGGAAGGAAAAAAAACGAACCCTTTACACCCCTTTACACTCCCATACCGTCAGCGATAAAACGCCAGCCACATTTTCGAGAACATTTTTCAAAAACAAAAGGCGAAAGCCTTATTCTCCTTGTCTTTCTCCGTCTAACTTTCCTTTACGGTTTTACTACGTTGCTCTCTAGCGATTCGAAACAGGGTGAATAATAATTAATTTGGGGCTGGTGGCTGGCCGCTTGATCTATTACTGGTGTATAGTGTCTGTGTTGGGCGTTCTTCAACCGTCCAGAGGATTGTATCTTCGTTGTATATAAAGCGGTGGAATTAAGGCGGAAAAAAAAACAACAACCCCATAGATTTGAGATGGAATAAGAAAAATAGCTTGGATGAATTGATTTTAGGAGCGAATCTGATTCTTGCCTACGTATTTCCCTTTTTTTTTCTGCGCGGATGAAATTTAAATAATCAAAAATTGGCCGCGTTAAGCGGAATTTTTTCTCCTCGGTTGAATTGATTTCTTTT
>CM043018.1:1579185-1717998 GCA_023690525.1 Holotrichia oblita
TCAGATACATTAGGACATTTTTGTTTAAGGTGTCGAAATCGTGGTGCCTCTTTGTCGAATGCTTTGACGAAATTCTTGATCAGACCTAATTTTATGTGTAATGGTGGTAAAAGTATTTTATGAGGCTCCACCAACGAATTATGGACTACGTTCTTTTCTCCAGGAGGATATTGTATTCTGGTTGGCTGTTGCTTAACAGTATAGTGCAAATTTCTCGCTCGACTATCCCATTCACAAAGGAAACAGGAATACTTTGTGAATCCAAGTTGTAGAGCAAGTAGAATTGAAACTACTTTGAGATCAGCACTGATGTACCATTTATAGGTTTTGTAATTGATTTTATCAAGGAGACCTGGCATATTATCATATGTTTCCTTCATGTGCACAGCATGACCAACAGGAATGGAGGGCTAGATGTTTCCTATATGTAGAAAGACAGCTTTCAAACTCAATTTAGAAGCATCTATAAAAAGACACCATTCTTCCGGTTGGTGCTTGTAACCTAATTCTCGCATTAAACCGTCAACATTTTTGCAAAATGAAAGACCTTCTTCAGTTTGAAAAATACTGTGATTCAATATACAGAAATACGCGTACCCGGAGCTAACAACTTCCATCCTTGCAGTCTTGATCCTAATATTTCTGCCTGAGTTTTTGATAAATTGAGATCTTGAACTATGGCATTTAATTCCAATTGATTTATTAAATGAGGCGTGTCCTCTTGAGATGGCAAATATTCTTCATGTGTATCCGACAACTCTGAAATGTATTCTTCTATCTCGGTTTCAACATGTTCTTGGTTCGAAACATCCATAGGACTTGGTACTGGCAAAGCTTCCGAAAAAGGAACTGGACGAGTGGCAGAAGGTAAATTAGGATTAGGTAATTTTATCCTTAGTTTTACTGGAAAACCCGGAGGTCTTTGTACAGTAAAAGTAGCAGTCTGTCGAACGATCCTTTTGTTCTCGCCAAATCATAGGCCTATCAAACGGCATATCTATGCTCTTACCTTTTATCCAGCTCCTCAAAGTAACAGCACATCGTGCACAGACATTATGAGGGGTCCACAACTTGTCGTAATCTGTAATTTTAATTTTAAAATAAAAGTTATACGATTTTTCTATTAACGGTGTAATATTTCGTCTATACTGTTGAACGGTGAATTCTCCACATACATAACAAAAACAGTTAGGATTGTTTACACACCTACTGGACATTGCGAATTCAAAAAACGTTTAACTAATGTACATTACTGTACTGTACATTGAGTCAATTTGAGTCGAATAACGGGTCTGTAGGGTCTTATATACCGGTAAGATTTCTGGTAACGCAACAATTCTATAGCGCATGTGTCAGTCCCCGCAACTGAACAACTACGTATATGTACTCCCCTCCGTTAACCAGAGCGGTAGTAAAGTAAGGTAGCGATGAGCGATATCTTGGGTTAAGGGAAGATGTATTTATTGCGCATGCTTTTAATCACTGCATTAGATATGCGCCAGAAACAATACAAAATAATGCGTCGGAGCTATTGAACTAAAAAACTATTTTATATACAGAAAAAAGGAACCATATTCTTTTAAATAAAAATAAATCCTTTCTCATAAATATGTCAGATAAAATTATAGAACAATATGTAAACTAAACTAAAATTTGTTGAAAACGTTAAAGTAGAATCATAAATCACTCTATTAGATTCTTGGCAATTATTTAAATAAACGGCTCAAAAATATTTCCATACTGGGCCAAATAATATCCTAAACGATTATAAAAATTGGTTCGAACAGCACTTAAAGTTTCTGGGGTGATGCTATTAGAAACTTCAATAATTTTGTTTTTAACTTCTTCTAAGCTAGCTGGATTTTCATGTGTATAGATAGATTCCTTTAAATAACCCCAATAAAAGAAATCTAAAGGTGACAGGTCAAGAGAACGAGGAGGCCAAGATAGAGTTTCGGAAGTTGTACCAATCCAGCGATTAGGAAATTGTTCGTTTAAAAAATTTTTGACGGTTAATGAATTGTGCGCTGGACACCCATCCTGTTGAAAGTATATGGTATTAAAATCAATATCGGGAAACTGTATTAGATGAGGAAGGAGCTGGTTTTGCAGAAGTTCTAAATATTTGGCAGAATTCAAAGCGCCGTCAATGAAAAAAGGTCCTATAATACGATTACCCAACAAGCCTGCCCAAACATTTAACTTTCACCGTACTTGGGTATTAGACGCGACACTACGATGCTCGTTGACCTGACTCCAGTACCTAATCGCTGACGGATTATGCTTTCCAACTTTCCAAAAAGAAGACTCATCACTAAATAAAATACGGTTTAAGAAATCATTTTCCGCATGAATTTTGTCTAAAATTTTCTCAGAAAACTGCATCCTTCTAAAAGCATCACCATCAAATAATTCTTGACGTTTTGAGAGTTTATAACTTTTATAGCCATTCTTTTTTAATATTAGCTTCGCAGACGAAGGGGATATGTTTAAGTCTGTAGCAATACGATTTGATGACAATCGTGACTCATTCGCTACTGAAGCCAATACAAGTTCACAAATATTCTCTGAAATCTTGCGGCTGGGATAGGACTTCGGTTTGTTATAAACAGTACCGGTTTCATTAAATTTGTTTTTTAAACGAAGAATCGTTGTTTTGTTTGGTATTGGCCTGTTGGGGTATTTTACGCTAAAAAGGTCACATACTTGTTGTAAACTATTACCCATGTGATGCCATTGTAACATCGCGACTTTTTCTTCGGTAGTGTAAGTTGGCATTTTCTATTAATTGGGCTCCGTTGATCTATATCACACCGCAGAACAAATAATACTACATTACTCGATACTACAGCCGTTCGAGTCGGGGAGTACGATAACTGTAGCGAGTTATAGTGGGGACTTGGACACTCCTCCGTCGTTGCTTCACCTGAAATCTTACCGATATACTCACATATGCACAGATCTACAGGGTATATCACGTAAGGCGGCTATTAGAAGTTTCATGGCATCCATAAACAATGTAAACTCGACATTTAAAACAAATAATCGTGAATATTTCAAAAACTAGGAAAAATAGACATATTATACATTAATATTTATTGACGCAGAATTTGAAGTTTCATTCAATCCAGTAACAAAAAATACCATGTTCTATTTAGAAAAAAGGAGTTCCGTATGTTTCAAGATATCCATATTAGCAATTAAATTTGAAACACCCTGTATTAAAGTAGATCCAAAATATAATGCTAATCGGCATTTATGTCCTTGTAGTTAGATCCCTGAAAATATGGCATCTTATTCTTTTCTGACTTCTTAAATAGCAAATTTTATTTTAAGTTATACAAATGCAAAAATTTTAACAAAAATGCAATTACCTCAAAAACAGTTGAATTTAGAGTTAGGGAACTATAATGCAAATTGTTTCATAATTACACGTAGAATTGAATGAATCGAAAAAAATATAGAGTTCCATTTAAAATAAGAAACTTGTATCTACTTCCGCTGTAATCGGAAGTCAGTTCTACTTGAAAATATTTTAGAATAATACACCTTATAAAGTAAGTACGCAATCCCAAATGTCGAGTTTACACTGTTTATGGATCCCATGAAACTTCTAATAGCCGCCTTACGTGATATACCCTGTATTAATCCCTTGATTTGATTGGTTCTAGAGGGAAAAAAAGGGAGTGGTTTAACGACTATGACGTACAAATGTAGCCCAAACATGTTAAATCCTGTTCAGACATGCCCGTTAGCATGTTAATAATAGATAGTTTCTTTTAACGTACTCATAAAAAATATATTTAGACATACAGTACATTTAATACATATATGTAGAAAAAAACATATTTCTAAAAAATTATGTTACTCTACCTATAAAATGGTTTTTCCAAAAACGGCATTGTTCAATAAATTGGACAACCAACCAACGCATTCTAATTCAAATAGTAATACATTTACAAACAAAAAAAATGATTAGAATCAGGTACAAATTGGAATTCTCCCCTACGATAACGTAGAAGTAATCGATAGAGCTTTTGATACATATTGCCAATAATTGAGGCTATATGCTTGTGTGTACATCTAACTAACAAGCTTCGCTTCTTTATGAATTTGAACACGTAATGCGCTCACAAAGCAGACGGCACATACACACATAGGTAGGTATTCCAACATAAAGGGACATCAAAAAGCCCCCGTATACGTATAGGTATATATATATATACGCCTGACTGTTGCAACCAACACGACTCCACAAAGAGAATTTCTGGACCTTTCACTGTATATGTACTCTCGGTGGAACGCCTATATTACGTTTCGTCGCCGCAACAGCCACATCGGCCGGTATATTCCCCGGTAATTGAAGCATTAACTTCCTGTAAATTATTAACCGATAATGCTGCCTTCTACCTTAGTGAAAGAGATATTAAAAGCTATTTCTAGGGCTTCACCTTCATTCCGACCGGCCCATGTACTATTCAATCTTTTGACCGGAGAACCATTCCGACTACCTCCCACTCTAAATTAGATTTCTAGGTTTGTCTCGTGAACTTTATTCCGTCCAGAATAGCAGCGTTCCGTTTGGTTTCGCACGGCGACGTGGAAGTTCCGAGTTTCGTAACAAGTGGGGAGGAAAAACAGCAATGACGTAGGACTGGAAAGGGTATATAACATCGCTGAGGACACTGGGCACGTCCAATCCAATAGAATTTATTTTGCTGTTAGGAAGGACGTTTTGTACGAATTGTTTGCTTTATCTACGACTTGTGTGTTGGTATGTCAAGCAGCGTTTAACTTCTTTTATTTACTGCAAAGTTTCAAGTATACCAAAAGAACTATAACTAGTATGACAAGAAAGTTCTCTCCTTGATAATTTTTATTTAAAATTCATTTTTTTTATATTACAGGAACTTTAACCTGAATATCAAAACATCCTCGACGCGCCTGTATGGTGGTAAACTCGCTCGCTTAGCTTAATACCACTGACAGCAATGAATGCATCTCAAGCGGAATTCAGATGAATTTTAATCCGTATTCAGCACGGGCGCTGCAATATTAATACAGGTCGCTTGTAAAACGAGAAATTTTAATTGTCACGTCAGGTTCACTCCATTCATAACCGAGAATTTTACATTCATAGCTCGCTTGTCTGCGGATTCGTGCCTCTCGTTGCCCGTACCGGCGCTCTTTTCCCTTAGGAATTGGAACTCTTTTCTTGTAGGAAAGCGTGAAGTATGCAGGTCTTATATCGGATAAAAGTTAGAGTAGCGCGTTTTGTATGAAATAATATCTCTAACAATATTTAATCTAGTGTGCTAATTTTAATATTTTCTGGAGCAAAACGCATTACCATAGCATTAACTAAACAAGGTCCTGAACAAAAAGGAGCTCAAACGACTTCAGCACTAAGAATTTCCCCACTTATAAGCATAGACTTAACCACATCTCATACCAGCATGATAGGTTTTCCATCCAATAAGCACCTAAGAGACAGCTGATAAAGCAGTCAAGTAATTCAGGATATTCGGTAGAGATAAAATTGAGGTCAATGAGGCAAGGAGCTGTTTAAGCAGTCTACTAGCGCTTAAAATGTAACACCAAACACTCAAGAACTCACCGCCCAGTCAGAATCAAGAAATACCTCACCGATCATATATCCAGTGTTGTGCGTTTCAACCCAACGCATCCATAAGCAGTGGTGCAGCAGGCTATGTATGCTAAATGATAATGAATGCTTAAGAAGAGTCTAGGAATGGATGGAAGATTACAAGCTCATCCTGGCATCGGAAAAAGCTGAAGCAATGATCCTTAAGTGACCTACACGTGTGGGCGAAAAACAGCGTCTAACTTGTCTTTATGTTTTTATATTCAACTTGTAGTACGTACTTGTAGTCGTACAATCGATCGTTTCGTTTGTGGGCCACTTTAGAGGCCGTCACATTCAACCTGAACCACACCGGCAAAAAGTATGAAATATCTGGGTTTTACCAACGACGACAGAGGCGTCTTCAAGAGGCATATCAAAGTTGTAGTAGATAAGGCTGAAGGGAAGGTGGTAAGCCTAACGAGAATAACGCCCAATGTGGTGGGGGAGAGAGGGGATGGGGAGGAGTCCTGAGAGCGAGAAAAGAGTGGTCATCAGCAGAGCTGTTCATAAAATCCTGCTCTGCGGTGCTCCGGTATAGATAGGAGTATTAATACAACAGTAACACCAACAATTACTCGCGAGAGTACAAATTATTCTGCTGAGCGCGGCCTCTGCTTTTAAAACTGTTTCCTCAGTAACCCTACAAGCAATAATTGGTGGCGACGTTTCCCATTGATCTACTGCCTTTAGAAAGAAGATACACCTCTCGTAACGTCTACAGGGGAAAAGATAGCAGAGGAAACCAGAACAAAGCAAGAGCAACTAGGTACGAAGTTGAGGTTGACAAGACTCAATGGCCTACAAGACTGATACCAAACTTCGAACAGTGGGTCAACTGCAAGCACTGCTGCACGGATTACCATCTGACTCAGACAGTGACCGCACCGTGTTTTGTGGGTGAAATAGTACTTTAAACGAAGGAGGTTGGTAGAGCAAATTTTTAGTTGGTAAAACTGAATAGGTGGTAGTAAGTAGTTAGTTGACCGAATGGCAAACCAACCTAACACCTTTCTATCAAATAATTATTTGAAAGGTCTACAAATATTAAAAGAAATTTCGGAACTGAAACGTAAATACGAGGGAGCGTTTTTATATTCGCGGAATGGGGGATAAGGGGTGGAAATAAAAAAATCAAATTATTTTTCTTTTTCAATATATTCACCTGCAAAACGGATAGATTTTTCACATCTTTCAATTAATTTATTTATACCCTCATAAAAAAATGATTTCTCTTTATCTGCAAAATACGCCGAAACTGCCTCCTTGACTCTATCATCGGCAGTAAATTTTTTATCCCGCAGCTCTTTTTTCATTTTCGGAAACAGGTAATACTCACTCGGGGCCAGGTCTGGGCTGTAGGGTGGGTGATTCACAATTTCGAAGCCCACCTTATGCAGGGCAGCTAACGCAACGCGGCTCTTGTGGACGGGCGCGTTGTCGTGCAAAGGCAGCACACCTTTCGTCAATTTTCCCCGTCTTTTCTCTTTAATGACTTCTTTTAGTTGCTCTAATATTGAAGCGTAATATCCTCCGGTTATAGAAACACCTTTATCTTTATAATAAATCAACAATATTCCTTCCGAGTCCCAAAATACCGTTGCCATGAGTTTCCCAGCTGATTGTGACACTTTAAATTTCTTGGGAGGTGCTGTGCCCTTTTTATGCCACTGCATGGAGTCTTGTTTGGACTCAGGTTCATAATGATGAACCCAAGTTTCGTCTCCAGTAACAATTCGACTCAATACACCATCCTTGTCTTCATTACAGAGGTCCAAAAATGCACGCGAACACTCTACGCGCTGTTGTTTTTGCGGCGGCGTGAGCATTCTCGGCACCCATCTTGCGCTGATCTTAGATATGCCGAGATGATCGTGTAGGATTTTAAAAATTGTTGTATCGGATACTCCAACCCTTTCTGCGAGTGGTTTCTTCTTTAGTCGAGCATCTTCGAGTACAATCTTTTCAACTTTTTGGATAAGTGCTGGCGTAGTCACCTCAATGCTCCTGCCCGGCCTCGGGTCGCCTTCAAGGGATTCCCTTCCTTGTTTAAACTATGCCACTTGTACACCATGATTTTTCCTGGACAAGAGTCGCCGTATACCAATGACATCTCATTCATTATGGTCGCGACTGATTTTCCTTGCCTGGTAAGGAACTTTATAACGGCACGATATTCGATTTTTTTCATATTTCACTTTTCACTCCTGATTATGTTACTTGGTTGACGATAGCTCAAAGACTAACCGTCTAATAACAATGAAACTTCGTAATTATATTAATTATAAGTCGCTGCACAGGCCACGCCCCCAATGCGCCTAATCACCCCCCTACAACTCCGCGAATATAAAAACGCTCCCTCGTAAATGATCCTTCTCTTCCCCTGTATTTTGTGTACTGAATGTGAAAATGACTACCACATCCTGTCAAATTTAAAAACTGAGTTGTAAAATATTTGGTATTTATTACTTCGAATTTCGGTATTTAAACTTTATTTGAAACCATTTAAAATGTAAATATAAAAAATAAAATATATAAAAAAAACTGAAAATCTTGAAGGAAAAAGTTACTTTTTCCTTTCTGTAGTTTATCAATACATTTTCTACTAACTGATCACTATTTTCGGCTTTGTTATTACCCAGGCAACCATGCACCACATCCTTAAATGACTTCCATGGCAAGCAGCTCTACACTATTTAACTTTGAGTCGAAAATTGCATCGTTGAGCAGTTTCCTAATATCTGGCCCAACAAATACCTATTCCTCCTTTCACAAAATTTTTCAACAACTCTAATTTTATATGTAATGGTGGCAAAAACACATTCACACACCGTAGATTTTCCATAAGTGTGCATGGTAATTGACCGATTTTAAAAGTTAATGACACCGGTTGCTCAAGCCTAACTAAGAAAACAATTAAGTGTTTTCAATATGACAACTCGTCAAGACTCATAGGATGACTTGTTGTTCAAATTGCTATTAGGCTAAATTCATCGCGCTTGTTTGAACAAGCAATTGCATAGAATGAGATCACATCGATTTTGTAAGTGGTGTAACAGTTCCGAAAATGTTATTGACCGTACATTTTCGTTTAAAAAATTCCACCACAGCAGCAGTTTTAGAGCAATCAACCTGACTATTTTCATTAAAGGCACAAGAAGTCTTCTTTGTCGTCTAATTCCTACAACTCAAAATTTTCAAAATTTTAAAAAAAAAAGGTAGCACTTACTAGTCGTAAATAGCACACCTTCTACTAACAAACAATTATTTAAACCAAAGTAGCTTTCAAAAGTTTTAAAACCTTTTATATTTGAATGAATTGCTCTCAGGATGGTTGAAGTGTAATTACCAAAAAAAGGATGTTTAAATTATTCATTTTCCTATTTATTTTGTCGTGAAAGCTCACAAAATTCACGACAGAATTAAGTATGTGTAATTTACTGTTTACTAAAGAGGGAGACATTATTATTTAGACAAGTTGCACGTTCATTAACCCGTAGTCTTCAAGTTTGTCAATATTTGTTCAGGAACCGATCGAGTTTGACTTATAGATACATACATATGTATGTGTGTGTGTTATATGGTATCTAATGAGTTCCTATCATCAATTATATTATTTTTAATTTAGGACTTCTTTCTATACTCTACATACTATCATCGACGGCCATTACACGTTCCAAACATACAAAAATCGATAAACTTGCAGTTAAACCTCAGCTTACGGGTATTAAATCTAATGCAGTAGATACTCTCTATACATGCGAGGGTAAACTGAAAAAAAAAAAAAAAAAAAGAACTGAAGCGGGATACATGCAAAGATACAATTTGCTTTTACAGCGTTTACAACCGGCAAGATCAAAAACGCATTTCTATTTCGTGGAAATTCAATTCGATCGGGAGTTTGAAAAAGGATTAAGCCGTATGCTACGTACCGGCTAGAAAGGAGCTTACGGCACAATACTCCGCATTGCATGAATAATAAACACATTTACTCGTCGGCCATTAAACAGTTCGGTAATTTTTCGACCATTAGTCAAAATCGGATAGATTTTATGTGTATGAAGCGCGTCGTGAGTACGCCCGGGGATTTCGGGGATTATCTCCTTCAATTAATGGTTTCCTCTTAGTTTAAAAGAAATTCAATGTAATTATAGGATTTTTTTGCTTTTATTGTGAGACTGGCTTCCTTTGTTAGTGATTTTGCATAAGCTTTCTTAAGTTTCTTTGATTATGTTCTTTATTGCATCAACAATTTTCAGCTGATTGGTGCAGTCTAGTGGGCTCAATTATTACTTTATCTTGTAATTCTTACAGTGGCGCTTTCAAACTATCCTTTATGATCGGAGCAACTCTGCTGACAGGTTTAATTATTGGAACGCTGTTGAATTTTAGCCATAGCAAATAAATAATGTAGATTTTGGGGCAGTCTACGGTCACTAGATCTTTTCATTTTGATCTAGTTACCAAACTACTTTTAGAACTTTGGACTTTTGGGAAGGGGTTCGAAAATAGGCACCCTAGTTTCCAAACTAAGTTGCCTGTTTTTGGACAGCAGAGTTCCTGGGTAGGGGACGCCAAAAGGTGACAATAACTCGACGTGAAAAGAGCATGGAAAAGCTGCTGCTCCCTTTATTACTATGTTGGATCATCTGCAAGACAAAGACAATAAATATGAACTCTATTTCGATAATCTATTTTTCCATTTGAATCTTCCTCACCATTTAAAAGAATGAGGCTACCAGGACACTGGTACCATTCCAGAAAACCGTCTTGCGAAAAACTGCACCCATTCGGATAAAAAAGTTTTGTTTGAAAAGAGAAAGGGGATCGTATGAAGGAGTTACAGGCTCTACAATAATTTCTAAAAACATCTTCAATTTTCTCTCGTTCTAAAGCCTAACCAATCAGCTTTAATTCAATCAACCAGAGCTGATTGGGTTCAAAATTGTTCTATACAGTTAAACAATCGGTCATGATTAAAGCTTGCCCTTTACGCTTGTAGGCAGTAGCGCACACTATCTTCACTAGAAGCAACAATCGCGAATGAATCTCAAAGCCAACTATTATTGTTCACATATTACCTGTGTGTCAGTCACGTTTTTAGGCTGGGATGTTACCGCTTGCTTGCCGATTTGAATGTGAAAATATTAACACTTAAACTGAATCAAATAATCTTCTAAACTTCAGAGGGTGGTAAGCTTTTTTGTAGACTTTATACAACAGCGTGCTTAAAAAATCGACATCAAACCATGAAGCAACTTTTCATGAAAAATTATAAAATTCGCCGCAGCAAAAATATTTCCTCTAAAGCGATATGAGACGGTTGTATTTCTGCAAATTCCAAGTCTTCAAAACTATCTGAAGACCACCGCAAGAACAACACTGGATAGACCAAGACAGTCCACAAATCCCCTACTATTGACCGTCGTGATTCCTCAGGATCGACCACCACCTAGAGTCAGAGTTCGGCACTCTATTAGGGTTCTCCGGTAGCCAAACATCTCAACAAAAATTTCTCAAAAACAAGATCTAGCCAAGCAACCCACAGGATAGGTCCCTAACTCCCCATCATTCTTCCATCACCTTCCCCAAATCTCAGCAAACGTTCCAATTTCCTGAAAACAAAACATTATTCCATCGATGAACTCGGATACCAACCCCCAACACGCAAGAAGTGCCTGCCACTGGAAGATGAAGGGTGTTAGACAGTGTTTCCCAATGTGGAGCCGACGCCCCACAGAGGGGCAATTTGATTGTTAAGGGGGGGGAGGGGCAATTCGAAAATGAACTTGACACGAGTTTAACCCTTTTGCTCCGGGCCATTTAAATGCAAAATTGCCTAAATTGATCAATTCAATTTTTTATATTAAAAGTTCAATACCGGAACAAAGGAGTATCAGAGAATCCAGCAAATAAAAACCAAATTTT
The DNA here is from genome assembly GCA_023690525.1 of Holotrichia oblita. Taxonomy (NCBI): domain Eukaryota; kingdom Metazoa; phylum Arthropoda; class Insecta; order Coleoptera; family Scarabaeidae; genus Holotrichia; species Holotrichia oblita. Next base: position 1,590,758 of record CM043018.1, read on the forward strand.
AAATGGAGTTTTCTGTTTTTTTAGGCAATATTTCGTGTTCAGTGCTTCATAAGGGCACAAAATTTTTAAACTCATTGATTTTACAAAAATGTTTAAAATTTAAAATTCAACACAACATTACAAGTTAAAAATACAAAAATTATTTTTGCATGTGCCCTGATGAAGCACTGAACACAGTGCGAAATATTGGCTAAAAAAATAGTAAACTCAATTTAAAATTTGGTTTTTATTTGCTGGATTCCCCGATGGTCCTTTGTTCCGGTATTAAAAATTACGTATATGTTACATAGGAGGGCATAAGAAGGCATTAGAAAGGCTTAGCCATGACCCACATGGCACAAAAAAAGGTTGGGAAACACTGGTCTAAGGAGTGAAAATCCGAACCAGCAGGAGAAAGAAGACCAAGAAAGATGTGGAGACTGTAATGGCCAGTCCAATGTTTCGATAATAGGTGGAGTAGAAAGTGCAGTAGAGTGCACCTTCACACTGGGTTGAGCCTTTGTACTTCAGCGTATTGTCCAGTTTCTCTTTCTGGGAAGTCGGTTGTGATGATGTCTTTCGGACAGCTGGAGTTTCACTTGAGTACAGCATCATACAATATAATTTTCAAGTAATCGTAGCAGCACATTTTTTTTTATATAAAATCTCTCCTACCCTCGTCGCAAAGTTAAGGATTTTTTAAATAGTTTTATCATCATGTTGACCTCCTCGAAATGAAGAGCTACATTTTAAATCCTTACAAATTTCTTCGACTGCCTCATTCATTTTGCAGCTCTTGCATACGTCATCTTTGGATCTTTTAGATGCTGCACTCATTGTGACCACCGCCTCTTGTATCTGTTTCCAAAACGATACTGACGTATTTATTACTAAGCGTCGTAGTCTTCATCAGCCTTCATCCTCCTCTCTCTGGTATCTTATTTAGACGAGTTCGGCTCAGTTTTCTCGATTCCAATAAAAAAAAATCTGAAATCTCGAGTCGATAACCGTTTAAATATCTACTCGATGACTCATTCCATCTTCTGCTAACAATATTATTAAAAAACAAAACATTTTTAACAAGACCTACCTCTCACGTTATAGTCGAGAACATTTTAACTAAAGTTTCGCTCAATTAATTGGTAACAACTCCAGAAGTGACTGCAGAAAAACTTTTAACGATCTTTTTTGTCTTAAATTCTTCTTCAGCGATAAACAGGTTCTCCTTTTTTTTAAACATAATTCATACATAAGCATATAAACGATGCCAAAAGCGTTATATCGCACAAGCCGTTCTCGTGTATAATACCGATGCAATTCTTAATTTTCGCGCGCACCATAAATCCGCATTTAAGGCAAGTTTTAATTAGTTAGGTGAACTCGTTTGTACATTAATCAAGGCCTGTATACATTATGTCGCAACGTAAGTAACAAGTTGAGACAGTCATACTTCGGAAATAAACTGCCGTCGTATGGTATAAAGTTTATTTGATGTATTAATTAAAGCGGCGGCGTCAGATGTTCGGAATTTTGTTGCAAATCCGTACTTACTGGTGTGTGTAAACATTTTTAAAGTTTGTTTTGTAGGAGAGACGGCGCACCTACGAAATTAGCTTAATAAATTTGCCGCCACTACACGAGCTGTTATACAGGGTGTAAGTCGAGCTTCAAACTTCATATTTTTATATCAAAATTTGATCATCTTCAATGTAACACTTCAATCAGATCAAACGCAGTTCGACGGATCGGAGTATAGATTGTCAGTAATACAAAAGCTTGCTTTGATAGAATTAATTATAATCGTGAATGCAAAATCTCATACGCGTAGGATTCTAACGAAGCTATGAAGCTTATAGTATTACTGCAACCCTAACAACGTTCTTTTTTCGTTCGATTTCGACGAAATTTCTGTGCAATAAAAAAACGAAATCCGACATTAATTTGCTTAAACGGTTTTCCAACTGAACGTAGCATCTCCTTCTACCGTTGGATTGGAGTTAGGGTATTGCTGCTTTCCAAAATGGTGGGAGAGGGGTGGTGCAAGGTGGTTGGGGAAAACGCGGCGGTTTTCGGCGCATTATGATAATGATAATGATGTCTGCTATTAGACTCCGAACCGAAGAAAATTGGTTTATTCTTAGCCTTCTGTGCCGAATACGAAATTAACTGGATGGATATCTAATGCTGCTGAGCAAGAAGACTGTTTTATATATATAGTTATACTCCCACGTAAAAACTCAATTTGAAGTATTGTAATACGATCTTATTTCGTTAATTTCATCGTAATTGCTATCTAGTCTATTTCCGGCTACTAAAGTTCTCGATAATTAATTAATATTCAATAATTACTGAATAAATAAGATGCACAATTCAGATATCTAAACTGATAGGATGCAGATTTATTTTTAGCTCAAAAATTTTATTATGTAATAGAGGTGATTATCCTAAATAAATTTCTGAAAACTCCGCTTGAATACCATTACTACATTTTATGTGAATTTAAGAAATTATCAAATCTCGAGTATCGACATGATGGTAATCGTTCTGGAAAATTGCCCAGATGGTCTCAATCTGAATTCGTCTACAGTGCAGTTCATAACATTGAACGTTTTGTACATGGGAATCGAGTGAAAGATAAGGAAAGAAGTGCACCAACTCATCAGCTCCAAAACTAGCTATTGAAGTTCAAAATGGACGAGGGCTGTCATGCAGTTCTGAAACCGTCCGTCATGTGCTTCGCGAACATGACCTTAATGGCCGACTAGCTCGTAAAAATCCATTCTTGAGCAAAAAAAAAACATCAACAAAGTCGTCTTACCTTTAGTAAGGAGGATGTTAGCAAGGACACTCATTACAGGCTCGACATTTTTGGGTCCAACGGCATGTCTTGCGTGTGGCGAAAACGCAACACATTTTAAGTTTTGTCAAAACAACAAGCGAAAGCGCAAGTCGGCAATTGTGCAGTTCTGTCCCCACTTATTTTATGTGTGTAATATACGGTGGGTAAGTGAGGCCCCTACGGCACTTACCTTGAAAACTCTGCAGCTCCACTACCCCATCCTTGGTGGCCACACTCAGGGAAACGGGCGTGGCGAGAGAATTTGGCGAAGATAGTAGGGGAGGACAAAAGCCGTTTCGCCGAGGAGTAGTCCGCCCGCTGGTTATCTGGTTGGGGAAACCTTTGGTTTCATCCTAAAACAACTCGGTGATTCTGGGACCCTACGGTTTCACTGTAGCTGCCGCGGAAACTTGATCACCGGAGGGGCGAAAGAGTTGGCGCGGTTGGCATTTTGGGGTAGGGCTTCGGCCCGGCCGTCCCCGTAGTTCAGGCTTAATTCACGGGCGGGCTGGTTGTACCTCACGGCCAGATTCCGTTTCCCACGCTTGGCCGGTAGTCGCCATCCGCAAGGAGGTCTAGGCCCCGTGGGGTTAGATGTGAGGTAGGAGTTGCTAAAGCGTCTCCAGCGGTGACCCGTCCAACGTTGACAAGGGAACTTGTCCAACATGGGTAACACGGGGCAGAGGAGCCCACCTCCTCTCCGCGAGGTGTCGGTCTTGTGCGAGCGGTAAGATAGTGGGTGACAGTTTCAAGGCTCATAACTTGTTATATGCAGTGTGGTATAGAAATTTGCAGGATATGGGCTAACGCCTAGGTGCCTGCGGCTCACCCCCAGCCAATTTCTCAAATCGGTGTCCACACTTATTAACACCACTGACCCAGTGACATAAATTGAAAAGAACGCTACTAAAAAAATTGTCGCATCATTGCCAAAGAGGATGCAGGCTATCGTAAACGGGGATGTCACACCAGATATTAAAAGTAGCGCAAAATCAATACAATGAAACTGCATCAAACAACCTGTACCACACCCCTCCCTGGTCCACAAATCGTTAACCGCAGTTTCTGAGATAAAATACCAAGCATCTAATAATTTCCTACAATTGTTATTACATCCTCGGCTTTGCTTTGAGAACTGCTTCTTAAATATCAGCCCACAAATTCCAAATTTGATTAACGCCCAGAAATTGTCCTGGCCCAGCACCTCAATTCTATTATTAGGGTCCCACATTAATGGCATATCTTCTCCCTCATAGAGCAACATAATCTCTTCCACCATATGGGCCGAAATGTTTTTTTTTCCAGCATATGGGGCTCTGGATCATAATTTAGAAAAGCACCCCTAAATCACAATGTATCAGACGATTCCTAATATGTTGTTTCCGACCGTTTCGGTCTCGTTAAAGATCGATTTTGCTTAGATTTGACAGCATAGCCTTAGGTGTCTCTTCGCTTTTGTTCATGTTTTTGGATTTTGGCAAGATTTTCTTACTTGATAAGTAAACCGAATTGACAATTAAATATTCCATATTATGACTTGATTTATAAATAAAAATTTGAATTCAAGATTATCAACTTAAGAACAGATGAATTCTCGAGAAGCTTTCTTGAGAATTTTATGAGGAGAAGGTCTCGTTAACTATCTTTTGAAGCTTTATCAAATGAGGAACCTCATAATGTGTGTACCATTTGTAATGTGTTAATATTTTGTCAAAAATCCATATTGATGTTTCAATGTCTTCGCTTAAGAACATGGCTTTTTTAGCTTCTGTAGTCGATACGCCCCAGATCAGCAGGTTTTTTCTGTTTGTTAAATGCAAACCTGCTCTGAACAGTGTAAGTTTGATCCAATATTCTAGATCTTCATTTAAAGCAAGTCATTGGTGAGTATAAAATTTCAAATGGACCAAATTCTTTGCTGAACTATTAGTCCAAATTTTATACTTAGCTTCTGCAAGCCAATGAGTATGGGAGTTTAAAGATGTTCCTCTATTCTCAGAATAAATAAAAGAGTTAAGGAATTAATTAATAAAATTTGATTAATGTTGAAACTTGTCAATGGTGGATGATGTGGTAGTATTTCTGACTTCAAAATCAAATAAAGACCAACGATAAGGTTCTTAACTTCTTTCGGATGTCTTTTTTGTCGTCTAATGATGAATTTGGTAATCTTGCGAGACTAACTCCCATCATCAAATAATATAAATAGTTTGGCCAATATTGGTGGTTTAGAGGCAACTCAAGCAATTCTGCAGCTGTCAAAATGCTGTACAAACGTGATTACTTCGCTTGCAATTTCTCTTTCGATATCTAATGGAGCACGAGGAAATTAGCTCACATATCATAAAAAGATGCTGTCGAATAAAGGGTGCATACTTCTAAACCATAGAACCCATTCTCTGTACAATACCTCAAATATATAATTCACTGATGATATCTATCCGTAATCTATCCTAGCGTTACTACTTTTATTTTCCTTTAGACTACATTATTTAACAATTTAAAGTTGGATAAGCACAGGAAATATTTCAATCTACTCGGCTGCATTCTACAGTAATCTGAGTCGCCATTCCTTCAAATAAAACATATCGATTTAGTAATTTAACTTCAATTAGTAGAACATTAGCCGGTGTGCACAGCGACATCTACAACAACCATATACACACAAATCACATTACAAGAATGCAAACAGAATCGTATGCAGGCGTTCAATTGTTTGAGTTCTCATTGTTTACCAGTCTATATCATAATTATCCGCGTCGATGTAGAACTAGCTCGTAAAAGCAAATGTTGTCTTATTTTCCATAACCTTCTTCCGATTTTTTTAATATAATTAATTGCAAATAATAAATCTATATCAAGACTTATTTTTTTTAATCCCAGATGTACATATTTGATAAGTAACCATAGTTTACCAGATCGGATAGTTAGGGAATAAGACCGGTTCTAAGCGGTTATTTTAGTTTCTTTTTTGTGTCCAGGATAGCTGCTGCCATGGAACAGGTGGTTGGTGTTATAGCAGAAAGAGAGTTTGGTATCAAGTTTGGTTTAGGCTGAGTATTAAGACCTTTTTCATTGTAATATAAGAACAATATAGATAACCAAAAAAGATAGAAATGGACCACATAATTTCGATCTATCAGACCTCATCAGCGTTTCCATTCAAATCCAAGACCTACTAGTATTTTAAACCAACCCCCAGTCAATTTTTTGTTATTGTAATTTGGGCTCGCAATCTAAGAAAGCATCCAGCAGCAGTAGATGCAACTACAGAAGCTTCCTAGGTTGCAGTTCTAGTCAGGCTACAGCTGCAGCTCTTGCTGTGTATAAAGAAGAGATTTTTAATTTGGATATTCGTAACGTGTCAGGGGGCCTTCAATAATTACTATCAAAACATGAATTTTTGGTTTCAAACTTCTCGGGGTGCAATCAGAAGCAGACTGAGAATATTGAGTCCCTTGATTCAATTTTTTTCAGCCGCCAAATCACCACAATTGCCGATTACGTCACCCTCCTCCCTCCCCTCAGCTCAATTGATTCTATGGAATGGAGAAGGGGTCATCGAGGAATATCAAAAGTTGAATTTTTGATATTTTGGACAACAAGAACGAGAACTGATTCTGAAAGGGACAGTTGTAACTATTAGTCTAGTCAGAGACTAGAGAGATGATGTCATGATGCCACACCATGTCCTAGTCCCTAACAATATTCTATTATTTTCGTTTTATCGTGTGATAAGCTCAGGTACCTTATTGGAGGATTTTTTTGAGAGAAATTTCAAGATGGTTAGAACGGAAGTTGGTCAAGATTTCGTCGAGGTAAATTAAGGTGTGGGTGTTGGGGGGTGGTGAAGAAAATCATAAAGGAAAATGTTGTAGAAGATTGGAATGATAATTTTATGAATCAAACAATCGTGCTAGATCCTGTTAAAAACCAAGACGACGATGGTGTACTGCTGCTTTGCATTGAAAGCTTGTCTAGTCTGTGGGAGGTCCACAAGCCCATATAACGGTTTTTGTGGTCTTTGCAATCTAATTTATAGACGATATTATTTTTTAATTGTTGTTTTTAGAATTAGCGAATCCTTGAATGTTAGTGTAATCCGGCTCCGCCACCAAAATCTACGCGAGGATATATTTACACTCTACCTAACAAAGGGGAAAATTGAATAATGACTCTCAATATCGTAGATCAGAATTAGATTTTAGGAACTTGTAGAGATTATAATAATGGATGATGTATAACAGAGAGATGAAAAAAAAAAAGGTAATAAAACCAGGTTGGAATGGCTTTGCCGAAAGAGTGGGAGAGAGAGGGACCATAAATTGTAAATTTTTCCCCCATATCTTCGAGCAAGTAATTCTAAGCGGTCTCTCGCAATAAATGCTGCAATAAAATTCTCTAACTATGAAGAATCGACATTATCCGATTAATACTTATACGAAATTCGCGAAGAATACCGCCTGGCCGGGACAATTCGGCACCATTCATATGAATCGTCGATATTTCATCGAACCATAAGTTTTACGGGATTTATTTTTATGGAGTAAAATATTAGTCTAGAAATTAATTAATAATAAGATCGGAGAAAATAACTCCTTAAAGGATTATAAAGTTTACCACAAAGAATTATCGGTAGCCCTCCATTTTTCTCGAATACAGCATTATATTAATAACAAAACTCGGAAGCGTTTAAAACTGTTAATTAATTTTCCCGGGGAAGCGATTTTCCGCTAATGTTCGTCGAAAATTTCTTTTACAGTTTTCTGTTTGTGAAACCACCGCAGCAGCAGCAGCAGTAGCAGCAGCCGATGGTTTTCGGCTTGTAGGGCCTCGGGCCACGGCTCTCCCGATGTCTGCGCTGCCTCAAACACGACACAAAGTAAGTTTAATATTTTCCTTCGGCTACGTTCTCTCTACCGCTCCTTCGGGCTAAAGCCGAAAACGTCGGGCTTTCACGTTTAAGGAAATGGAAAGAAGTGGATGCGTGAAGGGACGGGAAGTACCAACGCAGGGGTGGATTTAAGAGGGAGGCCGTGAGGAGTTGGAAAGATCACATGCTTGACTTTTTAATCTTTTTAATTTTTGTTTATTCTCGACAGGCGAAACGTTTTATCTTAAGGAGGGTGGGTGGATGAGGTATAAAGCTACAAAGGGAAATAATTAACTTTTAAAGAAATAATATTGAAAATAATGAAAGAATGCTATGCTGATGGATGCTATATCAAATTGTTGCAACATTTAACTTGGGGAGTTTTTGGAAAGATGTTGGAACCCTCCCGGTTACCTTTATTCATTACTTTGATGAAGTTTCTCATCAAGTATAATTTTACAAAGTATGGAAGTTCCACCCCACCCCAGACAAACTTAGCTGAAATGTTTCATTTTTAAATTGAAGCGTAAATCTTCTTGGAACTGTCGAGAAATTCCACAATATAGAAAATTAAAAAAAATTACTCTATCAGACCTCAGTAGCGTTCCTCTAAATGCAACATTTGATTTCATCGTTAATAACCACTCTAACATGTATTATACAACGACTGCGATGATAGAATACTTCTCTAGATCGAATTCCTCTATCGGGTGAGGTCAGAAGTAGTACCACCAGTCGCCAAGAATATTCAGCAATACACCATGCCTGAGTCGTGGACTAGATGACCTGTGGATGCATCCAGTATCCAAACAAAGACATTTACTGAGGGTAGATTTTTAGGACCATCGTCTTCCGGGTGTTGTCGCTACATTTTACGTTTTAGTCTTTAGCAAACACCCAGAAGGCTTCAACACAGTAAAGGAGACATTTCTAGGTTATCAGGGAGTTTAATAATCCCCCTCAAGACATGATTTTGGAGTCTAACCTCCTGGGGTGCATCCTACCCACACTCAACCACAACAATGCTAGATTTGACAGACAATCTATCTGGCAATATTGAGTCTCATGATTCATAGTTCCTCTTCATGAGTTGTTTTAATGTAAGCTGCAAAGCTATCACCATTTAGCCATCAGGAAATATCATCTCCAGTCACTGTTGTAGATGGCAAAATGGAAATCGTCATCGAAGAATATTACAAGCTTAACTTGCGGTATCTTAACAAGTACCAACTCAAAAACCGAAAAGCGACACCTGTAATCCTTGATCTAGCAGAGCACAAACGACTACTCAGCCTGACTAGGAAAGATCCACAATTTTGATGGTTTATCTCCAAAAGTCACACCCTCTAGTGTGCAGAGACGCAAACCTAATGGCTATTTCTTCCTCCTAAAAATTATTCAAGCAATTAATTGATATGGTACCATTTTGAGTGTCTAAACGATCTCTGAATACTGCAAGAGATCAAAGCACCAGCATCCAGGAACCACTAAAATGTTATCCTAAATGAAAATGGAATTGAAACAAAGTAGCACCTGAGGAACAGGTCAGATACCCAGAATGAGGTTAGGTACTATTATTGCTTCCGGATGCAAGATTCTAATTCTTTGTCATGAAATAGCATCATCTGTTGGTTAATTGAATCTTCTGTATATCTACCTGTTTGGTGGTAAGACTCTAATCGTCCAAAACCGATTTGGTGTTCCAGCTTCTTGAGATATTAATCTCAATCAAACTTAAACACGCAGACATTTTTTTTATTTCACGAAAGATAGTTTTCCCAAACTAACATTTTAAGAAACATTCCTAGAACTAAAGCGATTAGACCAGTATCAAGTAACTGAGTATAATTAAAAGCTTTTTATAGGTAGCCGTTTCCAATTTTATATCGAACTTGAACATCAAAATTTCAGAACTTTCAACACTCACTAAAACACAATAACGATAAATTACCAAAATTTATATTTCTTCTCGAAGTTAACTTACTCGTAACTTGCGTGATTATGCAAGGCTAGCGAATCTAAAATCAAAGGGGCTAAGAATATTACGCTCATTCGACCGTTACTTTCAGCGTTGGAAAATTATAGAAATTTCCAACCTTACGGGAATAAACTTGGTTTTAATTTAAGTAGATTTATGCGTTGGGTAAATTATGGAATCCGAAATGGACCGTAGGGACTTATGATGTTGTATTATTTACTGCTCAGTTAAAACGGCAACTCTTTATGAGTATTCTTTAATGGACTAAATAAAAAATTATTATATAAAACACAATCATAAAGTTAGTACAATATTATTTAAAAGTTTTTAGAAATATCCGAGCTTTCTCCACTTTCCATATACAATTCGTAGCTTCGAGCTTTATTTCCGGTTCAAACTAAGTACTGCTAGGTGCCACTGCTTCGAATCTCGACTCTCATTCATCTACAGGTATAAATTTTGTAAATGTGCCTCAAGGTAATATTCTAGGACTTCTTCTTTCATTAATAATTTGTAGAGACCTTTTGAGATTCTTTGTTGCTTTCCAAAAAGAATAGATCGTGATCTCAGGACTAAGAAATCCAACCTCAAAAATGGAAATCATGGCTGTTATGCAGCATTCCTTCATCAACTCCTGTCTAAGCACAGTGCTGATGACATTGTAAGCTATCAGTTTCGACTCCGAAGTAGTGCTAAACGGGGGTGGTATAAAAAGCTCGAACAGCTAGCGGAGCAACACTACGTTTAGATGGATGCCAACTCACTCTGCAATCAAAAGCAATGAATTGGACAGATATGTTAGCAACAGATGCCAGCGAACGACCATGCACTCGTCCAGAATCGAGGAGTAGATTCTTTTCTAGAGTATCAAAACTTCTATCAGATCTGAGCACAACGGATTGTCTATCTGATCTGCGGTGGTCAGTCTTTTACATCCCTAAGGCCTGATGTGCCTCTATTAACCTAAAATCAGCTCCATTCTAGCCAAGAGTGGTTGATGGCTGGTTATCTGATCGAAGGTAAAGTGGAAGGATTTATGTCATCCACGTCTATGGGTCTTCAATGGTTTGGACTCTTCTGATGCGAAGGTCTGTCCAGATCAAGATGGCAAAGCTGGAGGGCATGGTGTTTGAGCTTTGGAATGCCAGAGTCTTCTTGCAGCTACTGGTTTCTGATAAACCACGGGTCATCACAGTCACAAGACGAAGGGTACGGTTTTGGATAGCCTCTAATAGGACATGCCTTAAAAAAGTGTAATAGATTAGTATCTTGATCTTTAGCGACAATGTTGACCTGGAGCAAAACCTGATCTAGCAGCGCTGTCTACCTGATCTGTCCATGTGCAACCAGTTCAAGAAGCCCAAAATGGCATGGAGAGATAACAGATTTTCTGGACAAATCGCCTTCAGTGGTGAACTCGCCCAAACAGGATTGAAGAAAAAGGTAAATGCAGTGGTAATTCGACGTTCAAATCGTCTTCGTAAGCTTCGTTGATTTTTAATTAATATTTTTTAATCATAAATAAATAGCCTTCAAATTTCACTTTTGTCTGTATTACATCAAGGATTATAAGCTCGTAGATACAGATAAAAAATCGGTATCATTCATTCGGGACACGTGTTTCGAGAGCTCATAGGCCCTCAACATTAACCGGTATTAAGCGTTGGGCATTCGGTTGATGATGAAAGCCCATGAGCTCTCGCTATACATATCCCGAGTTAATGTATTAAACTTTCTGGTCTAGTTGCTGGTGTTATCGATTTTTTTGATTGTCTGATTTATTTTCAAAATTGAGAAAATAGTGTCAGGACGATGAGCAAAATCCCATATCCAGACTAGCAAATTTAATCTCAAAAACAGGAAATCATAGCAAGTATTGACTAGACTTTCTCTTTGAATCTCTTCCTATATAGACGTTAAATACATATATGGAATCGGACCGTTGGCACATTGTTAGCCGATTCCACATATCCCCGAAGATTAATGAGACTTGATCGATATTGATAAACTTGACAGCTTCAAGCTAAATTGCCCTAAATTATGTATTTAATTGTGTTTTGAGGACTAACACATGTGTGATCCATATTTCTTGTAGGGCTAATTTTGCCACCTCCACCCTCCCCCTCTTCCTCACACTGACTACAATCTCTTCTAACACTTGTATCAAGACATTTTCAGATAAATAAGGAAAATGTTATGCTCAGAGCAGTATTCTAACGCTTACAGTTTTCAAGTTGTGCCTATTAGAAAGATGGTATAAAAATTAATTTTGTCAGTACACCGAGCCAGTCGTGCAGTTGTGCAAGCATGTTTTCCCGGCTAAGTAGATGTAATTGAGAGTAAGATGGCGCAAGGGTGGGAAGGGGGTGGTGGCGATGTAAACAGTTTTAAGTCACAACTATCAGAAACAACAAAACAACATGATTAGACCCTCCCATTACCTGGATTCTTCAACCTAGGCAAGGAATCAGAGGCAGCGAAGAAGCTAATTTATTACTACGAAGGTCTTCATTTGCTCTAAAGCTGGACAGTTTGCCCCTAAAGCCTTCTAAACTCTTCTTATGTGGCCCGTTGTCTAGCCACTGAGGTTTTTCGATCAATAACTGCAGAGGTCTCCCTTAGAATGGCCCTTTCTTGGCGACTGGTCAATCAAACGGATCCGCTTCGTCCCGACACGAGGTGGAGGTCTGTCAGGATCCAGCTCCCCGAGACTAATTTATTACTGTAGAAATGGAACCGTTTTGTGGAATAGGAATGAGCACCTACAAAAAAGAACTTAAATATAGAGAAGAGAGGTTCAAAGCATCCCTCTGGGAGAATCTCCCTGGTCTGGGACACTCCATAGATATTCCTTGGAAGCTGCAATAAGCGCAGACCAAGAATTTTGCTAAAACTAAGCAGAAATAGTTTACGCATCCTCACAGGATTTTTTACAGGGCATTGTCAGCCCTTGAGGAACACATGACAAGGATAGGTCTAAAACAGAGAAGCGACTGCAAGTTTTGTGGGGTTGAGGATCACGGAAACTCGAGCTAACCTTCTCTGAAACCATCACAGTTTATTGCAGTTTATCAAAGCTCTTAAACTGGATTGGAAGCTTTGAGGAGCGTATTAGAACAATCTGCAAAATGTTCCTTTAAAAAATGTTCTGAAGAAGTTTTAGAGTTATTTAGTTAGTTTTAGAGTTTAAACAATGAACCCAAAACAAAATCATATTCGAAACGATTAGAAAAAGATAACAAACACATCAAACAAAAATTACCGCAATATTTAAATTAGTTTCAATGCGGGAAATTTTATCTCTTAAATTTTCCCCCGAAAATACAAATCCTCCCCGAAAAACTACACGCGAGACTGCAGACAATACTTCCGCACGTATACTTGAACATTCGGTACTTTAGCCGAAATGATTTGGACGTTGCGCTTTGGTAATTTTAGCGCAATGCATCCAATACGAAAATACACGCGAACGTATTGGCGCAGAAGTGGAAATGGAGCTTCGCTCGAAGAGTGAAGGGAGATAGCGAGGCGATAGAGTTTCAGGGATTTTAATCTGGAGAGGGTTTTTATCCCGCCCGGAGAGCGGGAATGAATTTCGTCGAAACTGTTGTAAAAATATAGTTTTGAGACCAAATTAGTCGAGATAATTAGTTGATATGGATGTCATATTGATTTTTAATTGAAATATATGAACCAACAAAATTATTTAAAATAAATTGAAGCTATTTTACGAAAGAAACTACCAGAAAAACACGCCTACAAGGAAAAAAGGCGTATCAAAAAAATTACTCAACATAAAATTTAAGTGCGCATCATCTAGGCATAAAAAAAATATCATTCTTGTACGTGCAGGCATAAGTATCGTTACGCGTTTTTATATCTAGTAGTGCGTTTATAGTCCATTTCGCTAATGTTTTCGTATGTTTAACGTTGCCATTTCCACGAACGCGCGATTAAAGGAAATCTTGCAACGGCAGTGTGTAGAGCAGTGGTTCAAATCGCGTACTACATTTTATTTAAGCACCTCTTCAGGGGCCCACTTTACATTCCATACTCGCAACGCAGAAAATTTTTCTTTATATTCTGAGCGTTCCTTGTTTGTGGAGTTCTCTCTCCCCCTTCGAATATAGAGTAAATTAAAACCGGATCAGTAAACGAGCGCGTAAATATCAGATTACTGTTTTTTTTTCCTCCTCTACTGTTTCTGTTGAATTAATCGTGCTTGAAATTGTAACGTTCAGAATTGTTTGTTCCTGTGTTGGGTTGTGATCTTTTAGGCTTGGAAAGAGAGCAGAGTTGGTCCTCGTTTAGCGAAAGCCTCAGTGACAAAAACAATTGAATTATTTCGCGTTGCACGAGCGACAGTATCCATGGTAAGTCTCTAAGAAAATTAGTGGACACATAGTGAGAGCAGAACTCAGCACTTACTTGAGTAATACTGTTTCGGCAAAAAACAGCTCGGCGGGCACTCCACAAAAGTAACATTCATGGAAGGGTTGCAATTGTGAAACATTCTGAACAAAGAAGCCTATGATCTGAACTGCCTCCTACAGTGAAGCATGGCGGTGGATCCGTTATGATTTGGGTGGCTATATCATAGTATTCCAGCTCATCCTTAATACTGAAGGTGCTTACCATGACTAGCATCTTATTGCCAAACACAGCAAAGAAGCTTCAGATTTGGTTTGAAGAGCAAGCATCTTTCCTGGCCAGCATAATCGCCTGACCTTCACATAACAGAAACATTATGGGGAGTTTTGCAGAAGCGTGTGAGAAGCAGATTTCCAGCGTTAACATCATTGAAGAAATTGGATGTTTTGAATCGAAGAATCGAACAATCTCACCGAGTAATAAGACACAATAATCTACTAAAACCATCGCCCAAAAATATTTTGATCCAATCTATTCCTCTTCCATAATCAATATTAGGAAAAACATGGATGGCAGTTCCTGTCATCATATCATCAACTGGATTGTTAAAGTTCTGTAGCAATCCTTGCTAGGAGAACTTCAAGAATTTTAAAACATCTTATTGATCTTCTTGAGTTTTGGTCATCTACGAGGGTGGTCCCAAATCTAATGCACAGCGCCCTCTAGCTATCGTGTAGTGTAACACACACAGCTAATCTTGTTGTCAATTTGTAGTCAGAAGTCTAACGAACACATTGGTACCCAGTGTTAGTGGTTTTAGTGAAGTACAACGATGTCCCAGGGTGATAACGACAGTGAAAACAAATCCTCGGCTCACATCTCCACATCAGTCCACAGTTCCCGAAATTCATAGCGATAGATGAGACTTGGATCCGTGATTTCGAACCAGAATTAAAATCCCAAAGCAATATTTGGACAGGAAAAAACTCGCCGAGAGCAAAAAAAGTTCGTCGCCAACAGACAAAAGTTAAGCAAATAATGGTTTTTGCCTATGATAAACACGGAATAATTACCACTAATCGAGTTCCTATTAACCGTAGTGTAACTTGTGACTACTACAAGACATTCCTTGCTAAGAAATTATGACCAGAAATCCGTAGAAAGCGACCAGGAATGTTGCAACGCGGCGTGTCCATACTGCATGACAATGCACGGCCGCACATAATAATAATAGTAATAATAATAGTGTTTTATTAGCCCAACAAAAAAAAATACAAATAAGTATGTATATAAATATAAAGGTACAAAAATATATAGACATCAAAACTGACGAAATACATGTAGGTACAGATTTGAGCTAATAGGCTCAAGATCAGCCGAGTGAGTGATCACACGACTGCTCCACCTCTTGAGCCACACATGCAACATGGATATAATACAATAAAATTACACAAAAAGAACATGAAATAATGAAAATAAAATATCAGAAAACTAGTATGAAGTAGTTGATAATTTTCGACAAGGCTTTCATCCACGACCTAAGGACAGAAAGTGCGCCTTTAACCCACGGCAGAATGACGGAATAGATAAACGTTTAAGAAATGTAGGAATAGAGTTATATAATTTTACAATGTTGTATCGGCAGGATCTTTTGAAACATTCTAGTTGATGTTGTGGAGGTGTCAACAGGCCCCTACTCCTAACATTAACGTTATGAACATCTGTTCGAAAAACAATCTTGCGGTATAAATAACTAGGTTTTTTAAAGTAAATAATTTTATGGAAAAATATAATAGAATGAAAAGAAATTCTATCACGGATATTAAGCCAATGAGCCCATTTTAGTGCATGGGAAACGCGATCATACCGACGTATACCATAAATAAACCTTAAACAAGCATTCTGTACTCGTTGTATCCGAAGTTTATCAACGCTGTCAAGACAAGGGAAGTATACATGGTCACAAAAATTAAATTGGGAAAGCACTAGAGACTCGCATAACATTTTACGTAAATTAGTATCTAAGCAATCTTTATTTCCGTATAGTATCTTAAGATTATAACAAGCTCTTTGAATAAGTTTGGAGACGTGCTCCCTGAATCGCATTTTAGTATCAAGATAAAGTCCAAGATTTCTAGAGCAATTTGAGTGAGGAAGAACTATGTTGTTAATGAATACCTTAACCCGAGGCAAGACCAAATCTCTTTGTTTGGTACGCCCAAAGACCAACACCGCAGATTTTTTAGGATTGATGAAGAGAGAATGACGTTCAGATTCAGTAACAAGTGATTGAAGATCACAGTTAATATTGGCAATAGCGGTGACAACATCTGAAGGATGGAATGAGTAAAAGAGTTGAGTGTCGTCAGCATAGAGTTGAAATTGACAATATTTTAGACATTTACTTATATTAGAGCTATAAATGGCAAATAATAGAGGACCCAAAATACTCCCCTGAGGAACACCAGATATAACGGGTAGCTGATTTGACACATTATCATTAACACGGACCTGTTGTACACGATTCTCCAAATAGGAATGAAAGAAATTTAAAGAGTTTTGATCAAAACCAACAAAACGCAAAATAGCTAGTAGGAGGGAGTGATTGATAGTATCAAACGCCTTTGAATAATCAAGAAGAACTAATACCGTTACCAAACTTTCATCCATAGCTTTAAAGATTTCGTCTGTAATATGTGACAAAACTGTGGCACAACTATATCCAGGGCGGAACCCTGATTGTTGACTTGGAAGAATGGAATTAGCATCAAGATAATTACGAATTTGCTTATCAACTACCTTCTCCAATATTTTTGAAAGCAAGGGAAGAATGGATATTGGTCTAAGATCACTGAAAGTATTAGGATTAGATATTTTAGGAAGGGGAGTAATCAAAGCGCTCTTCCAGCAAGAAGGAAATATACCATCAATTAAACACGAATTTATTAAATGTGTAATCACCGGAAGGTGAAATGGGCAGCAATATTGTACCATTTTAAGATTGATTTTGTCTGAACCGCAGGAAGTAGATTTTAAAGATGAAATGATGGTATCTATATCTGATACTGAAGGTAAGGTAAAACTAAAATGAGCATTGTTGAAACGGTTATTATTATAAAAGTCTAAAGTACCAACATCAACGGGGTTATTAATTAATGAACTTGCAAAGTGATTATTTATTTCTTGAACATCATTGAGATGAGCGGGTAAGCTAGCCGATTGCTTACGATTGTAAATATTTAATAATTTTAGGTTTTTCCATAGAACTCCAGAGTTTCCACTGATAGCTGCCTGGCGCATATACACTCGTTTCTCAAGACGTATAGAGGATGTTGTGAAATTACGAAGTTGCTTGTAGTAGTTAAATGAGGTTTGTGTTTTTTTTATTCTGAAATCACGCAACGCTTTATCTCTGAGCTTCATTAGAAACCTGATATTATCAGTAAGCCAAGGTGCTTTAGGCTTTTTAAAAACAGACGTCTTGTATGGGGCATGAATGTCGAAAATAATATTTATAAAATCGTGAAAGACATTGGACTTGTCATCTATATTGGAAATGACGTAAATATTGTGCCAGGGCAACTGTTCAAGATCGATGAGAAATTGCTGATAATTAAAATTGTACAAGTTCCTAAAGGTATGGCGTTTAGTGAGAAAATTGGAAGTACCGAGATCCAAGATAGCATAAGTTAAATAATGATCTGAAACGGGAAAATCTGTCTTAATACCGCTATCAATTATTTTTGTATGTGATAAGACCAAAATAAGGTCAATTAATGTGGAAGAAAATTGGGTAACACGGGTAGGACTACTAATTAATTGTTGGAGTCCCAAAGACTCATATATATTTTGAAATAATTGGCGTGTGTAACTATTATTGTTAAGCAAATTTATATTAAAATCACCTAATATAACAACTTCATGAGCATTCAAAATACAATCAAAGAGAACATTTTCAAACGCTATAGCAAAATTGTTAAAATCTGTATTAGGAGCCCTATATACAACCCCAACCACAACATCAACGTTACCGACTGAAATTTTTAACCATAAATGCTCAAAAGCAGTTGCGGTCGTATTCAAAACCGAATAAACAATGTTATTTCTAATGTAAATGGCTACGCCACCTGCACGCCTTCCGTCAGATCTATCTTGGCGAATTAAACTAAAGCCATTCAAAGTAATGTCACCACTATCCACATCCCTCCTCAACCATGTTTCTGAGATTGCTATTAAATCAAAAGAATGTTGTATAAAATAATCTTTAAATAGATGAAAATTAGCTAGTAAAGAGCGCGCATTAATATGTGCAAATGAAAGCATTGTCAAAGAAATAATAAATTTGATAACATGTAATTAAAAGTAATTAAACTAGAGAAGCTAAAAAAATCATATGTGACAGTAAACTTAGACAAATATATTTAGGTAAGTACAAAGAATTATTTAGTAAACAATATTATATGTAACAAGTTATATAAAGCGAGAATAAAGAAAATTTCTAAACTTTACTTAAAATTAATAAGGTAGATTATTAATTAACAAGGGTCAACTATTGAGAAAAACAAAAAAAATTAAAGGACAAAAGAAAATGAAATATTTATGGTCAAAAAATTAGCAAACACCAAGTAAAATACTGTAGAATTCTTAAGTATTGAAGCTTATCACCCAGCCACCCCCATACACAAAGTAATAAAAAAATAAGTATAGTTTTAAAAAAGGAAAAAAGAAAATTAATGCTAATGCCTATTTCAATTAATCGGCTACATAAGACCCAGCTCATGTGCTTAAGCTTGATATAGTAATACAACGAAATATAATACACATATAGTAACACAAAGAATATAAATTGATGCACGCGTTATTATTGCACGCTATTGCATCGGAGCAGCAGTCGTCGCCGTTTTGGAAAGATACAGATGGGAACGTCTCAATCACCCACCGTATTCGCCGGATTTGAGTACCCCGGACTTTGATTTATTTCCAAAACTGGAGGAACCACTTCGAGGTGTCCGTTTTCCTGACTTAAATGCCCTGAATGCAAGAGTGAGTCGAAGACTCCGCGAGCTCAACAAAAATGGCGTCCTACGCGGCATTCAAGCGCTTCCGTACCGTTGGCAATCATGCATTCACAAGCAGGAGGATTATATTGAAGGACTTTAAATTTGTATTTCATTTAAAATAAAAGTTGTTTTACTCAGAGCTTACTGTGCATTAGTTTTGGGACCACCCTCGTATTTTTAAGATCCAGGAGAAGGAGCTTTATACAAGGAATAGAAACACATTTCAAAGAAAAAAAAAACACCCCTTATTACATCTAGTACATCTACCAATTTTCGTTTAAATGCAAGGATGTACACGTATGATATTACATACTTGTATTAAGTCAATAACATTTAATCTGAAAAAAAAATCTTCAACATCAACTGATTCTTGTGCCTCTACCGGAGAGAAAGTAAACGCTAGCAATGTTGATGGTACAGAATTTTCGATCGTTGATGCCCTTTCGTCACTTTTTTTGAAAAACAATGTTATAGGAAGCTACTGTTTCTTTTTCTTCAATTCATTAAATCGTGTTTTAAGATGGTCCAATGCTTCAATTATTGATCTGGTTACTTTCATACTGCGTTTCATTAAAGGATCCCAATTTATAATCTTTTCGTTTAAATCCTGTGCAAAGTCCTTTCCAAAGACCATTCAGATGCTCGTGTGTCAGTTTCTTCATCTTCCTCTGTCGATGAAGTTATAAGTTCCTCCAATTCTTTATTTGATCATTCCTCTCCATGTTCTTCGACGAATTTCGATTCAACGAATCCTTCTTCACTAAACTGCCTTGCTATGCGAACGATTTTGTTTACTTCCTCATCAACAGTCGGTAGATCTTCAAAATCGCTAACAACCTCAATCCACAAATTCTTCCAACATGACTTTATAGTCGCTGGTTTTAATTCATTTATTGCTGTTTTGATAAATGCAATCCATAATTTGCAACTCAGGCTCTCTATATCCATAATACCCTGGTTACCCTGCTGTACCCTGGAGGTTACAGCAATGAGATGGTATTTGGCGGCAAAAATACAATCTTAGCAATGAATTTTGGATGACCAGGTGCATGGTCCATTATTAAAAATGCTTTAAATGCTCATGCTTTCTTTCATTGGATTGCCAGAACTCAGGTAGATTGCTTATGTCTTTATTTTTGACGGCGCGGGGATTTTGTGAACGATGTATTATGCCTAACTTGATCACGTGCCTTTCAATATTAACACATAAAAGCAGCATTAACATGTCTTTGCACGCTTTGAATCCCGGTGCCTATTTTGATGTTTTATGAATATACGTTCTACTGGGCATTCTTTTTTCCAGGGCAAACCAGTTTCATCGCAGTTGAAAATTTGTATTGGGTAGCAGCTTTCCTCTTCAATAATCCTTTTTAACTCAGCCGGAAACGTAGCAGCAGCTTCTCCAGTGATCTTTAAATTTTTCAAGTTATATCTGATCTTGAATCTATTCAACCATCGCCCACTTGTCGTCCCTTGTTTTGTTTGGCCAGAATTTTTTTGAGATAGATGTATCTCTTTCTGTTTGTGTTCGCCTTTAGCGTTTTTGTCTCTACGAGGCCGGTAGCTGACTTTAAAGTTTTGGATTTTAGGATCGTTTTTGTTTAGCCTTCGATGGACCTTTTTGTTGGTTTCAACGAACCTTAGCTCGTTGCGAGTGTAGTGTATGTATGGTGTGTGAATGTGGAGACAACTTTTATTTATCCCTTTCATTTTCCGAAATCCTTAATCCAATTGGTATCCTATAACTAGTAGTAATAAACCCGTTTTTAGTTGTCCCGTTTTTTCTTGATCATTGTTCCGCTTCACGGACAGTGTATCTTTTACGCTGGCTATTGTCGCTAGTTGCTTCGTATGTGGGTCAGCGGGAACTCAGTTCTTGTCAGCAGTACAGTTTCTTCTTCTTTCCGCCGCTGGAAGTAATGATCCCCTTCCAATCTGAGCTTTTTTCCATGCTACATGCATCCTTGCTACGCCTTCTCAAGGATTTCTTTGGGGTACTGTTGCAGGAGCTTGGGAACTTGGCTGTTTCTCATGCGGTGCGGGGTGTGGCTTTAGTCAGATTGCGCTTTTTAGTTTTGATTTTTCTCCTCAGGTATTCCGGCCGATTTGCCGAAGAGCCGCGTGGTAGTTAGGCTTTAGGGTTGTTTCTTGTGTGGTTGGGTCGAATGGAGCTTTGGGAAGTTGTTTAGTTATTAGTTGTTTAGGTATTACCCTGGATTTTTGGGAACCTAGTCTATTTTGAGGAGTTGAATTTATCCGTTTAGGGTTACGTTTATATCGGAGATTCTCAGAGTAAATTTCCTTTGGAAGAAGAGGTGGAGTTGTAACGATATGATTTGATACTAACTGCGAGCAGAGGTGTGTCGCACTCTTTTCTATTTCAGGTATTTTATCGATGTGGGAATTATTCTTACGTTTATTTATTTTAGGCATAGCTGATTATATTTTATGCGACCGAGCTCATTGTTAAAGGCCTTATCCTTCTACATTCCATTCCTCCTCGTAATTAAATCTTGCTTGTGTTGTGTGTGACCTACGATAAGTGTTAAATTCTTATAGGTACTGTTCTTTTAAGGTGGTTTAGAACGAATACTCACTTATGGTTGTAATTCACCGTCCTAGATTTCTTTTGTGGTTTCATCTTTGTTACGTACTATATTTTTCATTCTCATTGAGCTTTGTTTGTTGTTTATGTCTTAGTAAGGTTAGTTGTCAAACGATAGGTTATCGTAGTGCCAACTGTTGTAAATGTCACTAGTTCCAGTTTTAGTTCCTTAGTTAGCGGTTAAAATTTGAATTCTCTTAAGATTCTTTCTTCTTTCACGTGAACCGTCTGCAAGGAAGGAGCGTTGTAGCTCGTGTGTGCAATTAGTGCCCTTGAGTAGCCATTTTGATATGGAGTTGGTGAATTTTGAATAATAGTCGATTTATGGCTTGTTGAGGTTTATTTTCACGACTACGACGTATATTTTTCGGATGTTAAGCTACCGAGGTATGTGAATTCGACATTTGGGACACCGTTTCGTCGGTATGTATAATTGTACCACGTGCTGAAGCAATAACAGGTTAACGTGCTTTCTTTTTGTCACCATTAAGGTATTTGTTTGACTTCTTTTTATTTCATTAGATTCTAGTGTGAGTGTTTTTATATTTCATTAGGTGGATCAGTCTAATTTTCCTCCGAAACAAGTTTTACCAATTAAAGTAGGTAGTTCGAGTAGCCCCACGTTGGGCGCCAATTGTGTGAAACAAAAAGCCCGGACCTGGTATAACTATAGTAATGCTAAAAAAAATATTATCCACGAGAGCTACTTAAACTCCTACCTGCATCCATTCGTTATCTTCGGGATCACCCTACGACGAACTAGTGCGTCCAACGGTTTCGTTATTTACCGAAATCTCCGGGTAATTAAATAACGTGGCGCCATATTTGTTGAGATCCTATTTTCCCCTGCCCCACTCTCCGATAGGTCCTGAGTTAGGTCGCTTGGGTGATCCCGAAGATAACGAATGGAGCTCTCGTGGATAATTTTTTTTTTTAGCATTACTATAGTTATACCAGGTCCGGGCTTTTTGTTCAAATTTGCGTCACAAATTGTTTTATGTCTTCTTCAGTGCTGCCTTTTTTTAAGTTTTCATAAAGACTTAAGGCCTTTTGACATTACATATTCAACATTTTTATACAAATTTAAACAATGAACAGTACTTCAGAATTCAGATGATAAAAAAGACGAAAATGGAAGCAACCCAAAATTGCTGCTGTAATTGCTACCTCACCTGGTAGTTTCAAATCAATCAAAATGTCTTTACCTATATTTAGCCAAATTTGAATGCAATATGTGTCCACGTCGCTTTCACAATCAACATATTTTTCCCGTTGATTGTGACAAATGGCAGTAGTGTTATTATCGAAACGTTTGTTCAAAAACTGTTTTTAAATGTTCGGTAATCATTGACATCGTAAAGATCCATGCCTTTAAACAGTGCTGCCAAAAACATCTTCCCCAGAGTCTACAACACCGATGGTCTTTCGATAAGAGATATTTGTTAAATTACCAAGGAAAAAACGGCAGCTCTTTAGCTCTTCACCAAAGAATTCCTGAAAATAAAGCACCAATCGATGAAAATTGCTTGAACAATATTTTGGAATCAGATGAAGATAGTGACGCTGAATGTTATTCAAAGTCAGTAAACGAAGGATGGATGAGACGCTAACATCTTGTTTTAAAGTGGCCAATTTACCCTCAATCTCCCTACATGTCTATATAGCATGTAGACCATTACAATCAAGAGTTCCCAGCATAAATCTCCGAAGAGAAAGGAAAAAAAGAAAGAGTTGCGTTGATGTACCCCCAACGAACGACCCAATTAATACGTCAAAATCAAAAGTGGCGAACTGTACGAAAATTGTGCATCGATGAGAAAACTTCTCGTCAACAAAAAAAAAAAAGACGGAACTGCGATTCATCGGGGGTAACGAAAGCACCGGGCATGCAATTGAGAAAAGAATCGCTTCCGGATCAACGAATCCGGTAAACAGTAACGAATAATCAGCTTGTTAGGGAGACGATATATGCACTAACACGTCGACTATTGCCGCCGCAGTCATGTTACCGTGGCTTTCTGGTCGAGTGCTTCCGTGAAAAATAAACACATACTGTATATTGTACGTAGGTTAGCGATGTAAGAGGGTCCGATGAAAAGAATCACGTACATATATGTATATAGTAAACTATGTATTTAAAGCCGCTTAGGTTTCCTCCACCCCTCAAAGAACGTTGTTGTTGTTGAAGTCCCGGACGTCGATTTAGTCCGACGAATGGGTGCGGTGAAGCGTAACAGCTCCGGTATCGTTCTAAGGGTAGGATTATCGGTCTACTACAACCCCTAAATGTTTATTTACTTGACCCGATTTATTCGCTGCAACGACCGTATAGAATATCTGGTGTACAGTTGACGTATGAAAAGATGTGGTAATAGCATTAACATACGCTTATCTTTGCTTTGTTGTCTCATATTTAAAGAGCATGAACTGGTCTTTCTTGTCGGATATCTTCCTTTGTGTGTACAATCTTATATATCTAACTGTTGAAGAGAATTTGGTTACCACGACTAGAGGATCTTCATCAATGAAACATCAAATTTTCTTAAACTGACGAAGTTTCGAACACCAATTCGTGCCTTCCTCAGGGTTATCTGTTTTTTTAGAAAATCAAAGTGGACGTTTCAGTTTTGTTCGTTATATCAATTTTGTACTGCTATTGGCATGTTAGTGTCGTCGTGGTTGTCATCTGTTCAAGGGCGTAGCCAGGTATGGGCAGGGAGGAGGCATGCCCCCCCCCCCTCACCCCTCTCCCCCGATCATTAAATATACCTACTCATAAATTTATACAAACTACTCATTTCGAACACTTTTTTCAGGTAATCAAAAAAGGAAGACAATTGACGGCAACAATGGAGATAAAGAAGAGAAGAAAGCTAGAGCACAACCAACACCTTGTGCTGTTGAACCTGTACCAGGGCCCTCATCTGTTTCATTGTCGGCCATGTCGGGTGTGTTAGTTAATGAGTGCTACGAGAACGATCTAGGTGGGTGGCTTGGAAGGTCTTCTATGATGGCAATAGCAAAGAAAAATGAGCTATTAACCTCCTGTTGGCAACCATCTGAAAGTTATGACTTTGCCAAAGATGTTCCATCTTCACAACGAAAATTCTATTATAGTTGGTTAAACACTTACTCGCCTTGGTTAACATATTCTAAGAACCTGAAAGGAGGTCTCTGCAAATACTGTGTTTTGTTCCCTCCAGCTACAAATACGATAAAGGGTGTACTTGGATCTTTTAGTGTGAAACAAACACATGCATGATTCTTGTAACAAGCATGTTTCCAGCAAATGGCTGTTGAAGAAAACAAGAAGATCTTGCTACCGATCATTTCCACAGTCATTTTTTGTGGTACACACGACTTACCTCTGAGAGGAAAAGAGCTTCATGAAGGCGTTTCCGAAGATCTAATTAAATTTCGAATTGATGCCGGTGATCAAGAGCTTAAACATCATTTTGAAAAAAAATATGAGGAAAAATGCAACCTACATGTCCCCACAAATCCAAAATGAAATTGTTGATCTATGTGGAGGCTATTTAGCGTGCTGGCTGACGAAACAGCTGATGTATCCGGAAAAGAACAATTCTCAATTGGATTAAGATTCTTTGACAGTAATAGGATGGAAGTTCGGGAAGAGTTTGTAGATTTTATTCAGCTCAATGGCCTTGACGCCACCACGATAGCTACAGCGATTGACAGTTTTCTGGAAAAAGAAGGTTTTGATCCCAGCAAGTGCGTTGGTCAAGGTTATGATGGATGCTCAGCTATGGGTGGAGAGTATCAAGGAGTTGTGCCTCACACAAATTGAACCTAGTGGTAAATAATGTACAACAAATTCGCAACTCTGTATCTGTTATGAAAGATATAATTAGGTTCTTTAGGGAGTCTGTATTGAGAAGTCCATATGCACCTAATATTCCATTGTTCTGTGAAACTCATTGGTCACAAAAATATAAAAGCATTGCCATATTCAAGCAAGCAGCACTTTGTAAAGATCGTTGAAGGATTGGAGCGGCTTTCAGTGGAAGGGAATCCCAATACAAGAAAACAGGCTTTCCAGCTTTCCTCAATTTATTGTTGCCATTGCTCTAATAAGCAAGTACTCAGCATTACTAGAGCCTGTAATGAATGCTCTTCAAGCTAAAAATCTTGATCTGGTCCTGTTGTTATAAGTTATAAGAAATTACCGGAAAAATGTAGATCAATCTTTTCACCGAGCTTTTAGACGGAGCTTCTAAGAGTGCAGAGGGCTTGGGGATTGAAGTGGTAATCCCACGAATATGCCAAAAGCAAACACATCGGTCAAAACCTCCAGCTTTGAACCCTAATGAGTATTGGAAAAGGTCACTAGTGATTCCCTACTTGGACTCGCTGATATTTTCACTGGAGACTCGATTCTCAGGCGAGCAATATGCTTGAAATGAATTTGAATGAATTCCGGGTAAAATCAAAGGAGTTTATGGAGTTTTACGAACTTCCAGGATTTGCCACCGAAAGCGAACTTTAGCACGAGATGTGGAAAAGCAAAAAAATTGAGCAAAGATCAGTTAAAAAAAATGACTTTGGTTGAACTAGTGAAAGAGACGGGAATGTTTTATCCTGCAACGAAGAAGGCACTTCTCATTGCCATTTCTCTTCTATGTCAACGTCTGAATGGACGGTGTCTTATGAGTGTCCATAGGAAAACTATCAAAGAAAATAAATATTATTTTGAACATGATATTTTAAAAAGGTTTTCAGTCCATTCTAGAGAAAAAAAATCCTGGCTACGCCCCTGAATCTGTTATCTTGTTGCTTCTAATCATCGTCAATCATTGGTGATGGTATTATTGAAGAATTTGGTGACTTGCCGTTGGTTGAATTGCCTTAATAGTTGCAGTTTAGCTTGCTAGTGGATTGAATTTGTACATTAGTCCGATGGCATTGCACCATGCCAACCCATGTTGAAGCGTTGTGCAGTAATGCTAGCCCCAGTATTGTTTTATAGAGATTAATTTTGGTATCCATAGTGAGGTAAGGACTCTTCATTAGTGGGTAGGGTGTTGAACGCGTTTGATTTAAAGACTAATCGCTGGTCGTAAAAGTGTCCAAGTAGAAGCAGGTTAATTCTAGTGGTGTTCCTTTCAATCTCACTTTTTTTGGTTTATATTAGAGGTTTCTGGAAGGAAGGAGTCAGACTAGATTAGGACGTTGTTGCCATTAAATGAGATTTTTGGCAAGTGTAGCTGCAGTGTTTGTCGACCATAGACCACATTTCTGTGTCAATGGTGAGGTATAGTGGTGTATTGGGGTTTGTTACAAGCCTCGATGGTTTCGATTGCCAGTATGATGATGACCTATACAGGTGGCTGCCCTAATCCTTTGCTGTGTTAAGTGGATAGCGAACCCATCTAATATGATCTTCTCGGTGATCTTGGAGATGAAAGATGGAAGGGATATGGTTGGATTTTCCTAATTTGGGAGGTGGTACTACTATTGCGGTCTTCCATGGAAGGAAAGCCATAAATGAGTTATGTATTTCAAAATTAATTTCTTCAGTCTCTGAAAATGATTTGGAGGAGGTTCTGAATAGAGTAACAGGATTCAAAAGTAATGGGATAAGCTAAGAGACACTACTACAACCGATTTTTAGTTAGGAATAATTTCATATACCTACATTGTACATACATGTTATATAAATAGGGGAAACTTTCCCTTGATCGTGGCCCTCACCACGGCAATATTTCTGGTGATCGCCCACATAAGCCTATCAAACGTAAACGGAAAATTTGTTGCAGTTCCCTTCTCCGTTGATGACCCGTAGAAATCCGCAAAGAAAAACGTACGGGCAAGAAAAACGATCCCGAGAAAGGAGAGAACGGCAGGAAAAAAAATCCTCACCGCCTACGGTTTCTACGATTGCCGATCTCCGATATCAAAGCTCCGGCCGTATTTAAGATGGAAAGAGGACCCCGAGTAAAATCTGCTGTGTAAGGGTCTCTCCTTCCTCGGATTTTATCCGATTCTGTTTATATTGTATATAAGCGAGGAGCATATTCATGCTAGACTGGCTGCTACCGACTCAGTTTTATAAAGGAAGTACTGGACGTCTAGACTCGTCGTTTAATATGATTGAGAGGTAAGGAAACGATAGGTGCTTCCCCGCGTTCATCAAATCCATCCGTATTAGGTAAGCATAAACGTTGTTTTTTTTTCAGCCTCTTGGGATCAAACATCAAGAGATAAATGTATCGAAAAAGCTATTCATTGTACACGTGTGAGACTGGGAAACACTCGGGAGGATGACTGGGAAATAAAGTTGTTGTTTACAATGAAATCTTAACCAAACTCTTCGGAACTATCCGGAAAAAAAACAAGTTTTCCCTATGGGCTAGAAGATGCAACGATACACGATTTAGAAACTAGTCCTCACCAGTTCTTCATCTTTTCAACATTTACTTTATTACTGATAAAAAAAAATCCACTAAGACGTATGCAATAAACATCGAAAACAAAACACGATAGGGGAAATATACAATCGCATCGCAGTGCCATCAAGTTTACATAAACGACAGTATGCCTACCCCTTTGGCTTTACTTACAATTATGCGGCACCAAGTCATTCATGAATATTCAACCGAAAACGAGCACTAAATTATTCCTGTTTATCTAGAGTTGAACCGAACCGAACCTTGTATTTTATGTTACCTATACCTTACCCATACTGGGAGGAATACCGTGAGTACTGGAAGAGGGGAGAGGGGTTAATTATTAAAGAAAGGTTGAGATTTATGACGGAAAAGGATCCCGTTAGATGGCGTGGGCAAAAAGGCGTCAGAGGTTGAATAGCTAACGACTGAAAAGATGAATAGATAGTTCTAAATGTATTTAAACGTAGACCCCCGTAGAATAGAGCGGCTTTTGTTCTTATATTACGGGAAATTTTAATGTGATATTAAGATGAAAAGCTGCGACGTAGCATATCAGGAGATATAACGTTTATTCCGTTTCCACTCAACCTGTAATCCTAGGTCTTCCTTTTTGATAGATAAAAGCTTTATAAATAAAAGGGCGCATTGCGTACGTTTCCGTTATCTGAAGCGGCTTTTCTCGAAAAAGTATCTCACCGGGGATTGTAGTGAAAATACGAGGTCTGTCAATTAAGTAATGAGACTGAGTGCATAAAAACCGTATACAGGGTGGTTCACCAGGAACTGCAACGGTCGATTGTGGGAAAACTAGGTTATCTGCCTGCAAACGTCAAATTTAGTATAAGAATGTAAATAAGTCAAAAAGGGTTAGACTTAGGTATATGATATTATACATGAAATATATTTAGAAGTTCACGTAGAATCTAAAAACGTGACAATATGCAGAGTATTCCATTTAAAATTACGAAGTTGGTGCTTACTTCCGGTATACCCCGAAGCGCCACCATCTTGAAAATATTTTAGGCGAATGGCCCCCAGCGACTTTAGTATAGTGCCAAAATTTCAGATCATTCCTAGCTACAGTTTTTCCACAATAGATCGTGCAGTTCCCTCCCAGGGTGAAGCACCCCGTATATATTTAAAAATTAACAACCGCATGATCCCCTCCGAAATACTTGCCTTGGGCACCACCACAGCGATGATTCTAGCGGTTTTTTTCCACGCATCGTAGCAGTCCTGGAAAGTCTTGATCGAAATTTGAGACAGTAGCCTCGTCACGGCCTCTTAGATCTCTTCAATCGATTCAAAATGCGTTCCTTTTACCACCTACCTAACTTGATAAATCAGGCGAGTATGGCCGCTGTGGTAGCACCGCGATCTCTTCGGATGTTACCCTCCACCCCTACTGACCCTTACTGACCACCCCTTAGCTGTTAAAGCAGATGAGCATGGTTTTCATCTTGAACTTGCTCATGCGAGCTTTTTTCCATCTCGGATCTTTCGGAGACAACCACCGTATGGTTTGGCACTTAGTTTCAAGTTGTTCATATTGGAAGAACCAGCTCCCATCACCCGGAATGATTCGGTCAAGCAGCGTACGATCGTTTTCCACCTGTTGGAAATAATCGTCAGCGACTGAGGAACCAGAGCTTCTTCATCCCAAAATCTTCAGTTAAGACAGTTTTGTGGTTGATATTTACAGTAGCTTCTTAGTTTAGTTATTAACAGTTCTCTTGTAATGCTAAAGCGTCATCTAGTGATGTAATTGCTAAGAATAACTTGACATCATCTGCAAACAACAGATGTTCACATTTTACCAAATTAGTGAGATCATTAATGGATGCCAAGAACAAAAGAGGGCCTAAGATGGAATCTTGAGGGATACCCGATGGAGCAGATCGATGAATAGAATTAAATCCCCCGTTCTATTCTTAGGATACGACTTCATTAAAGCAAGTAATGATTCCCTCATATCTATTAATTATAGTTTCTTTAATAGCACTGCATGGTCAAGTCGATCAAATGCTTTCTCAAACACAGGTGTCATTCATCTACAACCTCAGAAGTATCCGTGGTGTTTGTCTGAAATGCCTCTGCAAAGTGTGTATAACTTCATTCTTATACCAATGAGGATATTTATGTCTTACGTCTTTTCTTATAAATAGGTACAGTGACCTTCAAAGGTATTCGGACACGACTAGATAGGAAAATACATTGCGCTCAATACTTTATTCCAAAGAGCAGCAGGCCCAGCTTTACCGGAAGTCAACTTCCGGATGATGTCACATTGACGTCACAGCAACATTATAATGACATTTTAACGACCTAAGGTCGACAAACTCGCGCATGACGTTGAATAGCGGATCAGTTGACCGTCGATAACGGAAGAGATAACATCGATAGAGACGGTCGTGTTATTGTACATCGGGTGAATTGAATGTCTTGTCGTTTTTCTGAAATTTTGGAAATCGTTTCTCGGGAAATTACGAATAGTAGTTATCGAAAGATGGGTTGTGTAGTCCTTTCTCGGTCGATATAAGGAAGAAGGTGGCAAATTTTCGAATCGCATTATTACTGAAGATGATGGCTGCGGTGTAACAGTCAAACCCACTTAATATGAACGCTAGTTCGACGTCAAATTTTGCTTTGATGCATCGAGGTGTACGCTAGTGCGAGTTGTACCTCTACAGCTCTTGTGTTCGTCAGATTCTCTCTTTTCGTTTTGACACTCGGATTCTGTCCGGGTGGGTGCTCTAATGGCATAGTTCCGCTGACACCACATACCCTCGTGAGGGTCTATCAACCGATTAGAGTGTGTTGACTACTGATCGGAATGGTATGTTTGCTCTAATCTACATAGAAGTGGTTTGGATTATTTTGGTATTAATCGTTTTTTGTATATCTACTACCGTCTTGCAAACGACCAGATATTTTGGCATACTTTTTGTTACTTTGAGTTTGAACGCTAGTTCAAACTCAAATTTTATTTCGATCCAACGAGGTATACTTTAGTGCGAGTTGTACCTCTACACCTCTTGTATTCGTCACATTCTCTCTCTTTGTTTGACACTCGGATTCTGTCCGGGTGGGTGCTCTAATGGCATAGTTCCCCTGACACCGCATACCCTCGTGAGCGTCTATCAACCGATTAGAGAGGTTTGACATCTATGAGAGTCTCAAGAGGTCAGTCTCAATCTAATTTATATCTCGTTTGGATTAATTAATGGCTACAGAAAGTCAAAAAATGCGTTCATATTGGAACTGTTCCGATTGTTGATGGTTTGGTAGGTGATATTTTGTAGAAGATGTTACAAATTGTTAGGATTGTATGTATGTGCATTTAAATACACATAATAATAATAATAAATACTATAACAAGCTAGAACTAGAGCAAAGACCTAGTAGAAGCAAACTAGGCTTCCTGACAGGTTTCCTTTCAGGGCATTCTCATCTTAGGGACAACATGACAAAGATAAGACTGAAACAGAATAACGATCGCAGGTCCTACGACATCTAACTACACTTCAATTGAAATTTAGCTCTCGTTTATGTTTAGAATTGACAAGATTTTTACGAAAGAAATATAACAAATTTAGCCATTTTCAATTCAACAAAAATTTAAAATTCATACCGAAGAAAGCCACTTCGTTTCATTTATACATACATATATACCAACCATTCTCTTTTATTTTTGTTTCCATTTTACGAACCGATAAACCCTATTCCGAAACGGTTTGCGGTAGAGAATATCTTTTCCGCAAACAAAAATATGATAAAATTCAACAACAAAACACCATCTCCCCTATATATCTTGCATTTTCCTTTACCTTACGATTCTACAACGACATCGCTTCTTTTATCGGATATCAAAGGAAATCTTTACTACTCCTCCTCCTCAAATTCCCTCTCCAACTCCTTTTTGAACTACCTTTCCCCGGGTAGTATCCCAGTCCACCCACATGCGGACAGGTTGTTTTATTTTTTTCTCCCTCCCGACCCCACCTTTCCGCCCGTCAAGCCCGAGGCCATCGGACTGGACGTTTGCCGGTAACAATTTTTCCTTTTCGACGAGAGCCCTCTTCGTTCTAGCGATTTTCCCGGGAGGAAATAGGAAATTTGTCGCAGAAAGCTCTTGCGAAGCTCAAAGCTCAATACCGCTACACAAAAGAAGCAGATTTATGCCATCTATATACGTTCAATGGAAATTATTAGCCGAAGGAATCTCTCCTTCTCCCACTCACCGAAGTTCGCTGGTTTCTCGGCGGTAAACAAGTCCTGTCATCCTTTCAAACGAAATCGCAACATGTTTCGAGGGGGGTGCCTTCAGGCGAGAATGTGTTAAAATTGTAAATTGTTAAACTCTTAAAACTTTTTAAAAATGTGAGGGTGACATTTTATATTATCGCAATGCTAGACGTCTGTATATTTTAGTCTTTCATTAAAGATTGACGCGTTAGATGTCAGTAGCTGTGACCTGCTGTCAATCGACGACTTCCAACGTACATCCAAAATCGACAACATCGCCGCAAAGTTAATCCCATCCCTTCCATAAATGTTAAATTAGTTTTTATAGCGCCTTCGACCGGCTTCCCGATACGTTAAAATATTCAAACGCCGCTAGAGGGAGTCAAACTTACTATATTATTGCGGAAACAGGCCGTAAACTCGTATCGAATGAATTTCGAATGAAAATACCGGACAGTTTGTGTCGATAATACGGATAAACTATTCTTTAACTTCGCGTTATAACCATCCTACACCCACCTAGAACCACTTTCTCTGTCTCGATAGAGACGTTAACTGCTCTACTTATCTACCGGGGCAGATTCGCCAGTCTTTAACGAAATTATTAACGAGTCTAATGAAATCGTTCTAAATGGAGCGTACGATGAAGATTTCCTGGGGAAAGAGAGAAGAGCCGAGCTAACAACTAACAACATACGCGAAACTTTCGCTTGGGGAAGGAAAATAGTAACAGCGAACGAAGTGAGAAACTTTCCACGAGCGGAAACGTCCGAGGTGGATATCGGATGGTTTCCGTTATACCGTTGAAAGTGAGTTGTTGGATGTAAATAAACTAAGAAATGAGGGTAAACTTTACTAACTTTTGTTTTAAACTTTGACGATGAGGTATCTACATATTTTTAATTAAATGTAAATGAAGTTCTTTTATTCTTCTTAGCTTTACGGGTCTATTTGAGCACGTCTTCCAATTGCACATCTTCCAATTGTAGTAGGTAAACTGTGGGGGAACGAACGCAGCCAGTCCTCGTGGACACCCTGTATAAACTGTATTTTGACAGCTAAAACCCGTCAAACTGTCATAATAATGACAATGGTGGAAGACGCCAGTTGAAGATAAAGAAGGATCGACATATTCCAGAAATGGACATGATGTGTGGATTTTCGGTGAGGTTAAAGGAAAGATAGCAGTTGAAAAATGACAGTTCTGAGCACAATGATAGTTCTATCTCACCGATTAAACAGTGATTTTTGTAAGGACAAAATAACAAGTTAGAAAAAGATTTTCCATGCGTAGCTCCTAGAAGAGGAAAAAAAGCCAAAAAGATTTGCACTTTTAATGAAAGTCTAACCTACCAGGTTCAATTGAGAACAGTTCAAACTTCTGCTACATATTCGAGAATGAACAAGACACTAAAGATACTGTCAAAGATACTTGGACTGTCAAGGACAAAATGAGCGTTGCAATTGAAAATCCCGCCAGTTGTGAAGTGCAAGCTGTAATAAGATTCTTGTTAGCAAAAAATCACAAACCAATTGAAACTTATCCCTAGATTTATGATGCGTAAGGCCAAGAAATAATAAGTAAAAGCCAAGTGAGGCAGTGGTGTATTGATTTTAAAAATGCTCGAACCAGTGTTCACCATGTGTCTCGTAGTGGCAGGCCTAGTCTTGTGACAGATAAATTGCTGGCGAAAAATCTGTGGCAATCGTCATTTCACGATTACCGAACTCTCAGAACGTTTCCCTCAAATTTGATTCATAAACTTGGTTACCACACCAACTATCGTAACTGGTGACGAGACTTGGATAAAGCACGTCAACTGTCGATGGAATGGGGATACACGCATTCGCCCAAAATACCGAGGAAGTGTCTGCAAACGCTATCAGCAAGAAAAATCATGGCTACTGTGTTTTGGGACGCTCAGGGAGTGATTTTCGTTGATTTTCTCAAACGTGGCCAAAAGTCAACTCAGAGGGGTATTGCGAAATACTCAAAAAATTAAGACTCGCGATACAAAACAAGCGTTGGGGAAAACAAGAAAGTTTTGTTTTTCACGGCAACGCTCGTCCACACACATCCAATCGTACCCAAATAGCTCTTGGATGTTTTTGGATGGGAAGATTTCAATCCAATATTTATTGGCTTTTGAATAAAGGATATTATTATTATATACAAAGGGTGACGTTGGTCACGTAGACCAGATGAAAGGAGGCTCTAAAAAGAGCAAAAATGTTGGAAATTGAAGAACTTACCTTTCTCTTTCACACTAAACTAACTCACGATATCCTAGCTGAATTCCAGGACCACCTTTGATCAAAGGAAATGCCTAATTCATTGTGTGATAGATGGATGGGTTGAACAGGCATCAGTGGCAGCAGCCACAGCTAATTTATAGGACATGATTTCATAATTCAACGTCGCTCCATATCAGAAAGTTTAGAGACTTAGGAGCTGAACTACATATTATAGGAGAAATATATCCAGAAAAAATGAGGGCCGAATCCAGGAGGACGCCCAAGTTCTGATGTAGTTGGAAGTAATAAGACTTTTTAACCTATATAATAGCAATACATTAACACTCAGGTCACTGATGCATCATGGTTCAAATACGAATCGTCCGTGGCCACGCCAATTAATTAAAAAAACCGCATATGAGCAAATGCGCATGTGTTTTACAGTTCTAGTAGTGCACGTTTTTGTACATTGATACTGTCGATATTGAAGTGTGCTTCTGTTTTGGTATTTAGTGCTCAAAAAGCGTAAATTTAAGTACAAAAAAATACTTTCGGTTAGTGTGAAATATGTTAAATGGAATATAAACGAGTAAATTGCATCTAAATTATATTTGCATAGTCTAAAGTCAATGAAGGGCACAGATCTACCTCCAGAAATTCTCCAGCTCGAAACACCGTATCAGTATTTCTTCTTTTGACGATATATTGATGGACAAGATTGTATATGAGTCGGCAAAATTCAGCGTACAAAAAGATCCCTCTCGACCTTTTTAAAAATGAACGTTATCGATTTGAAAAACTATCTGGGTATTTGTCTGATCACTTCAGTCTATTTCCGATGTAAGATTGTACTGGAACGAAACTGTTGGTCCGCAGGAAATGATAAACTGCATAAATTGAGACCGGTTATAGACAAACTTATGATAAATTTGAGGAAGGGCTGTCAATTGACGAACAAAAATATGCACCACTAAAACCAGACATCACATGAAGCAATATCTTCCTCTCAAACCTCATAAATGGGGGGTTCAAGCTCTGTTGCCTCAATGGTGTTTCTGCATTTTGTTGTAATTTTGAAATATATACAGGAACCGAAATTGCTCCCGAAAAGCCAGTAGTATTATTGTTGTGCGTTTAGTTGGACCTGTACCAAGACATGTATTCCATAAAGTGTACTTTGACAATTACTACACATCACTCTCTGCCGTGTAGAAAAGTTGTGGTACTTGACGTTTCGATCATCTTGTCGTGATCTTCTTCAAGGAGTCACTTCACTTCTGAAGAAGATCACGACAAGATGATCGAAACGTCAAGAACCACAACTTTTCTACACGGCAGAGTACCCGAGAAACGAAGAGCAGCCATCAACAGCGGCCGTGAAAGCCTGAAGACTACATTTACTACACATCACTTCCACTGTTGAGCTATTTGGCAAACAAATGGAATACATACAGGATGTAAAATACCTATCGATTCTGAAGTGAAAAAATTAAGGGCCAATGGAAGCGTTTGTAATGATGCTGGAGGGGGTCGAAGTATCCAACACATCTATCTACTTTTGTTGGTACAGATCCTATTAAACATGTGGAAAGGTATGACAGAAAACAAAAAGCAAGTATTCAGATACCCTGCCCAGTAATAGTTCAAGTGTACAATAATCATATGGGAAGGGTCGACCTTTTAGACAGCTTACTTCGTAGATATAAAAAAGGATGCGTTCAGGAAAATGGTTGGTTACTATATCGACGTTGTCACTCTGGAGAAGAAACTGTGTAGAATTAGCAGGAAATTTGTGTAAACTGGGCTGCTCAACAGGTAGCAAAAGGGGTTCAAGTTCTTAGTGAGAACCAAAGAAAGAAGCAGGAGCAGCAGCTATGCCTCCAAAAGAAGTTCGCTTTGATAATTTGTAATTTTCCCAACTGGAATCCTACACGCCTAAAATGCAAATTGCCAGAATGCAGAAAACATTCGTTGTTTGTTTTTTTTTTTTTAGTAAAAAAAAATTATGAGGTGTAGGGTTAGAACATTTTGTTGCCAGTATGGACACAGCAGTTTTCTGAAGACAATCAATGAAAATTATCCCACGAATATCCCAGAAAACTGACGCCATAGCAGATGGAACTTCTTTGGACCCGATTCTCCACTTTCAGTCCATCGTTTTGACTGTTCCTTGATCTCAAGTGTGAAGTGATGGATCCATATTTCATCTATAGTTATGAATCGATGCAAAAACTCTGCAAACATTCGATCGAAACATCCATTGTGACGCTCATTCAATACCATTTTGTGGATTTTCTTCACCGTTTCTGGTGTGGTCAACCCAGCTCATACAGCCTCGTTTAAACTAAATTTTGCATCATATTTTTCAACGATAAGCAGATATTACACTGCAATCAGCAATAATCAAGCCATCAACCATCAAAAATTCCATAAATAACCTGTTGTTTTCCTAATGTGATACATGCTGATTAAATTTAGCAATTAATAATATTAGCACCTTCAGGCTACGTTTGTAAACATTATCCGCCCCGTCCCCAAAATCGTGTACCTACTTTGTACGTGGTCGGTCAAAATAATAATAATGGAATAAATTGCTTGGTCGATCCATCAAAGTTATTAATAATATTTTAGGTTATAAGCTAGCGGAGCGTGAATGTTTTGCTATGGAAAACAACCGCAATTCGTGTACCGATGGGGAAAACGTATTAACAAATTAGAGATTATTTTGATACGTGAAAGAGGGCTTCTGATTTTACATTTTCGATTCTGCGGTGACCATAAATGCGATACGCTACGATGCGTAAATAATGCTAATTAAATTTGTATTAGCTTAAAATATATTTGTGATTTTCCATTGCAGATTGGCTATCGATCCATATACATATATTTAAAACAAAAACTGGCATAACGAGCTACGTAAT
Source organism: Holotrichia oblita (assembly GCA_023690525.1). Classification (NCBI taxonomy): domain Eukaryota; kingdom Metazoa; phylum Arthropoda; class Insecta; order Coleoptera; family Scarabaeidae; genus Holotrichia; species Holotrichia oblita. Next base: position 1,628,274 of record CM043018.1, read on the forward strand.
TACCGCTAAATATTAGACTCGTACACGAATTAACGATTTAATTAATAATTCCACGTAAAAATATTGTAATGTGAAATTTGATTTATAATAAAATCAAGACAATGTGAGTTTTACTCTTTAAATTAAAATTTGGGGTTTAAACAAATTAATCTCAGGGGTTCGTGAATTCTTTGCTCTACAGCGGGTGTAGAGAACAGAATACGAGAGCTTATCGTACGTTGAACAAAATACCCAAGTAAAAAAAATTCTAAGTAAAAAAAAAAAATTTTTACAAGACAAAAAGATGTTTTACAAAAAAAATTATATTTTATTTAAATCAATAAAACCTATAAAAAAATTAGTTTACAGTGTGCAGAATGGCGTGGCAAGCACCACAACTAAATTATTACCTATAAAGACCCTTTTTTGGTAGTTTTGAAATTTTTCCAACTTTTAGTTGGGACTTAGAAAATTTCTGTATAAAAAAAAATTAAATTTTTAAATTTTTCAAATATTAATTTGGACTAAAAAAAAGAATTTACTGTTTTAAAGAGAAAATATTAATTCTTAAAATTTTTGACCTTAAAATTAAATTAAAATTAAATTACCTTATCTTACGTGTGTGTGAGTGTGTGTGTTATTTTGGAAGCTTCTGTCTTCGCGCGCCTATAGACGGATGGTGGATGGAGAGACGTCTTTTTCGTAGGGGTAATTAAATTCGGTAGAAGTTTTGGATGTTTATAAGTACTTATTCGAAGATGATCGTTGATTTGGGCCCACGGTGCACCGGGTTAATTTACAAAATTTATATACGTAGAGATAAACGCTCTGTACGAAGATAAAATGCAAAAAGCCGAAGTTTGTTGCTCTCGCACGGCTTTTTATAGGTGATTCGCAATTGTCTCTAAATTTCATCAGAAATACCTTTTGATAGTCATCTGTCAATCACGGCAATCAACGATCTTTGATGGATTAATTTATGCGCGTCCGATCGGAATTTTGTTGTATACAGGGTCACCGAAAAGTTGTAGATTTTAATTACCACCTACTTTTTTGTTCTTTAAATGCCCCTAACTGGCTGGTCTTTCTTCTTGTGTGTGTGGAATTTAATTGTGTGATTTTGTTACAATATTGGTGTGTATTTGTGTACAAAATAAATTATTTGAAATTAATTAATTACCTTATAAAATATGATGGTCATTATTGTGGTGCATTTAACATCTTTCTGTCTTTGTCGTTGGCTGGACTTAACATAAGATCTCTGCTGAGCAACACCCCCTTCTGCGTCAGATGGCTACTGAGGCAAATCATGACATCGACGCGCACATATGCAAGGAAAATACCGATGGTGCCAACTTGAAGAGTTGCGCCTCCTCTATCATTTGATAGTGTTGACTTGGATTTAAATGAGTTAATTTTAAACAAATACCTCGCATGTGTGCAATCGTGTTAATGTTACATATTTGATAAAATAGAATTAAATTAAATTGAAGAAATACACAGATCAGATAGTTGGTTATAGTTTAATGAATATTCAATTAATTTAGTGTTTTTTTTTCTTTTTAGATTACCTACAGCTGGATCATCTGTCAACTGACAAGTGGAATTGTAAATATTGAATAAAATGTAATATAACATTACACTCCCCCGACAAACAGGCAAATCTCTCTGATTTGGATGTAAACTCTACTTAAATACCTGAACGAAAAATCAATTTAACGTAAGTTATAAATTTTAAATAAATTAAATGTGTTATTAATACTGTTTTCGTTTCATATCTGTTACTGACGAACATCATATGGATATAAATCTTCAATGGAGAAAATACCTCGTTCTATGTTGGAATCTTGGTGCTGTAAGCGATACGTTTTTGTACCTAGAACTTCGGAAATTATGAATGGACCTTGAAATGGCTTCACAAGAGCCTTTGTAATGTTTTTGCTTCTATCACCTGTCCGTAAGGCCTTTACAATGACTCTATCACCTACGTGATATGTTAAATTCCTTCTCTTTCTATTTTTAGCCTGGATATTCATGTGCTTATCATGCAATTTATGTAGATGTTCTCTGGTGTCGATAATGAGCTGCGATGTGTCAACATCTTCTTGGATATCAATCCATGGTCGTGGTGGACACTTTCCTGTGTGAAAAGCTGAAGGACACTGATTCGTGACTGTTGATGGCGTATCATTAATAATATCCTGGATGATCGGAAGGTACCTAGCCCACTGGCTGTGATTTTCACTCGTAAAGATCCGTAGAAATTGCAATACGACTCTGATCTGTCGTTCTGCCACATTATCTTGCGGATGTCGTATCGGTGAAAAGGTGTATTCAACGCCTTTCTTCTTCAGGTATGATGTTACCCTTTTCGAATGAAAATACGTGCTGTTATCTGCCAATATTCTTTTAGGCGTACCCATCTCGCTGCAATACCTACTCAGGCATCGAACTACCACGGATCCTGTAGTTCTCTTCGTGGGAAACAGCCTTACGAACCTGCTGAAATTGTCTACAATAACCAAGATGTGTCGAAATTCCATCGATGGTGTCAAATTCTGTACAAAGTCCATTGAAATCAACGTGCAGATATCTTCGCATACGATGTGCTTCGAAATGTGATACGTTCGAAAATTTTTGTGCTTGTTGAATATACAGGTGTCACAAGTGTTTATGAGACGTTTGGTAATGTTGTAATCTCCTTTAGTGATGAAAATCTCTCTAAAAATTAAGAATGTCTTCCGGATACCAACGTGACCATAAGTTAAATGTATTTCATGTAAAACTTTTAATGCAAATTTTTGTGGAAGAACAATCAAACAATCTTTAGCTAGTTTCATCTTCTTGTACAATATATCATTCTTGATTAAATATTTGCTATTATTAGCTTGATTATTACTCAATTCTTCATATAAATTTGACAGTTCAGAATATTTTTGTTCACGAATGATATTTTGTCTGTTGAATATGGAGTTGGTGTTGTGTGTCAGTGTTACATTAGTTGTAAAGTGTTCTATAGCTGTGTCATTACTATTAGCTCGTGATAAATAGTCACTAATACTGTTACATTTGCCTGCTATGTGTCTAATCTCAAAATCAAAATATTGTATTGTTAAGTACCACCTGTAAATTCTGTTGTTACCTACGATTCTAGTATCCAATATAGATGTTAAAGCTTTGTTGTCTGTTTCAATTATAAACCTTCTGCCTAGTAAGTAATATCTAAATTTTACGAAGCTAAAAAAGAATAGCGTAGAATTCCTTTTCTAAAATAGTGTACGCCTTCTGCGTCGAATTGAATTTACGCGAAATAAAGGAAATAGGATATTCTACGTTATCTCTAATTTGGAAAAGTACAGCCCCTATGGCAAAATGACTTGCATCGGTCCTTAGTACAAAAGGTTCGTCCCAAGCTGGATGAACTAAGACGAGTGCATTAGAAAAAGCTTGTTTTATTGTAGAAAAATCGATATCTAGATCTTGAGACCACCTAAATTTATTTCCTTTCTTCAATAACTCATAGAAATTTTTACAAATAGAAGCAAAATTTGGAATAAAACGCGAATAATAGTTGATGAACCCTAAGAATGACCTGAGCTTCTTAATATTCCTGGGAGGAGTTAAATTGTTAATATCCTCTAATTTTGATGAATCTATCGAAATACCATTGCTATCAAGAACGTGTCCTAAATAAGTTACTTTATTTTTGAAGAATTCACATTTATCTAAACTTAATTTCATACCAGCCCTACTTAGTGCGGATATGACTACCTGCAGATGATGCTTGTGTTGTTCAACCGAGCTACTGAAAATGAGTATATCGTCAATGTAATGTGAGACAAATTCATGGTAAGGGTCTAAGATGTCTTTCATGGCATGCACAAGAGCTGAAGTTGATGTGTTTAAGCCGAATGGGACGACACGAAACTGATAACTAGTACCATCTATGCTAAAACCGGTGTACTGTCTGCTATCTGGACTTAAGGAAATCAGGTAGAAGCTGTGTCTCAGATCTAGTTTTGAAAAGACTGATTTATTGTGACATCTACTAATGAGAGCCTCAAAGTTCTCAGGACATTCATACTCTTTCTTTGTGATTTTATTCAGATTCCTTGCATCCAAACACAGTCTTATTTCGCCATTCTTTTTCTTAACAACAACTACAGGATTCAAATACGATGTTTTCGCCCTCTCGATGATCTTATCTTTCAACATTTTCTCTAGCTCAACCCTAACATTATCCTTGTACGCGTGTGGAATCGGATAGCTACGAAAACAAAAAGGAGCCTCACTATCTACCTTCAGATGATGTTCATACCTTCGGTCTGCAATACATGCAACGTCATTTACTAGATTTGGATGATTCTCAAATAACACATTCAAAAATGGTTCATACATCAAATCACAATTGAATTTCCCTTTGAAACATTCATTCTCACCTATATTACTCTTACAAACTAAATTATCGCTATCACATTCACTCCACCTAAGTCTATCCTTATCTAACCCACCCCATCTTAACCTAAAACCATCAGTTGTATACTGCGTGTGACCTCTACTACACCCAGCCTGATATTGGTTTAAATCATTACTATTCTTCCCTCTTGAATCCGTAGATTCTAAACTATTTAAAAGAATCCCTTCCCTTTCCATACTAATGCTATCTAAACTATAATTTTCGAAGGAAATTCTATCGTTTGAAATGCTCATGTGCCCTGAGCCTAAATTAAAATCTACTTTGTGTCTCTTGAGAAAGTCCATACCTAGAAGAGCCTCGTATTTTAGTGAATTTAAGATGTAAAGAGAAGTTGCATAACTACCAGTACCTATTTCTAAATTAGTAACCAAACATTCACATATTCTGCCTAGAATTTTATTAGTACCTGACTTAATATCTGTCCTATTTATCGGAATAATACTTAATTTTAATTCATCAAAATGATCGTCTACAACTGTTCTAGAAATTAAGGAAATTTGAGACCCCGTATCTACTAATGCATGTAATAATATTGACCCTCGTACCTTGACTGAAATGAGTGGCAAAATTTCGTGTGTAATAATTTTATTATTGTCTAAGTTCTCTGTTTGAAATATTTTATTTGGATGTTCATAATTACAATTTTGAATAAATTTAATTGAGGGCTTAGACAAACTTTCTAAAAAACCGAATTGTGTGGTTGTGTGTTCGCAACTTGTGAATTTGGAACCTGTGATGCAGATTCTAAATTGGCGCCATTACTACCGGCGTGTCTATCATGTGTTGAGGGGGCGTGTGTGTTGTATTGTGTATTCGTATTAAAACGATGATTATTGTGTGTATAAGTGTTGTTTCTAGAAGAATTATAATTGTTATTAAATCTCGCATTTCCTTGTTCCTGTCTGGCGTGCTGCTGCTGAAAATTACCGTTTCTAAAGGTACTGTCAAACTGTTTAAAATTCCTGTTAAAAGTAGGGTTAGAATTGTGTCTGTTGTCATTATTATTATTTCTAGCTGGACCCTGGAATGTATTGGAAGGCCTATTCTGAGTGTTTGCGCCCTTGTATAAAACATCAAACTCTGCCAGAAGCTCCGTCATTTCTGCAAAACTTCGAATTTTCTGCGAAATGGTTGCCTTTTGTATCTCAAAGCTGAAATGACGAGAAATGTACCTAATAATCTCGTTCTCTTGTAGAGGTGGAGTCAAATACTGTGCCCTAGAAAATTTAATAGTGAAATATGCTTCCATCGATGTACCTCGAGATTTGTCGTAGTGGCCCATCATTAAATCTGCTCGAATATCAGCTTGCTTGGTCTCGGCCCAGAACTTTGAAAGAAACAATTCTTCGAAGGATGCTAAAGAATGACACCTGCTCTCAGCTATGCTAAACCATTTTAATGCTTCATCGGTTAGTGACGTTCGAATAATATTACCAATTAAATTAAAATCGTTAATGTTTGCTAGATGAACCGCACGTTTCAATGCTGTCAAATACTCGATGGGATTTGTCTTACCCGAAAACTTAGGAATTAAATCTTTTATTTTAAATGAGGTGAGTGAACTATTAATATTTGCCATAGCATTTGTATTAGTGTTTGAATTAGTATTTGTATCTTGATTAGAATTACCTTGTTGCGTATAGTCCCTCGACTTAAAATTGCTTCTAACTTATTTTCAAGTAGACCAAACCGTTCAGTATTTAATATCATAAATTGCTTTAAAGAGTCACCAACGCTAACTATCTGATCTGCATTTTGAGAAACTTTATCAGTTAAACTTTTTATTAAATTTTGAGTAGATTCACTACTGCTATCACCAGCAGCTTCTTCGTTGCCACCTGACGTAGATCTCGTACTATAAGGCATCTCGTAATTCTGCTCCACTAGTTGGGCGTCAAAACTTGTAATGTGAAATTTGATTTATAATAAAATCAAGACAATGTGAGTTTTACTCTTTAAATTAAAATTTGGGGTTTAAACAAATTAATCTCAGGGGTTCGTGAATTCTTTGCTCTACAGCGGGTGTAGAGAACAGAATACGAGAGCTTATCGTACGTTGAACAAAATACCCAAGTAAAAAAAAATTCTAAGTAAAAAAAAATTTTTACAAGACAAAAAGATGTTTTACAAAAAAAATTATATTTTATTTAAATCAATAAAACCTATAAAAAAATTAGTTTACAGTGTGCAGAATGGCGTGGCAAGCACCACAACTAAATTATTACCTATAAAGACCCTTTTTGGTAGTTTTGAAATTTTTCCAACTTTTAGTTGGGACTTAGAAAATTTCTGTATAAAAAAAAATTAAATTTTTAAATTTTTCAAATATTAATTTGGACTAAAAAAAAGAATTTACTGTTTTAAAGAGAAAATATTAATTCTTAAAATTTTTGACCTTAAAATTAAATTAAAATTAAATTACCTTATCTTACGTGTGTGTGAGTGTGTGTGTGTTATTTTGGAAGCTTCTGTCTTCGCGCGCCTATAGACGGATGGTGGATGGAGAGACGTCTTTTTCGTAGGGGTAATTAAATTCGGTAGAAGTTTTGGATGTTTATAAGTACTTATTCGAAGATGATCGTTGATTTGGGCCCACGGTGCACCGGGTTAATTTACAAAATTTATATACGTAGAGATAAACGCTCTGTACGAAGATAAAATGCAAAAAGCCGAAGTTTGTTGCTCTCGCACGGCTTTTTATAGGTGATTCGCAATTGTCTCTAAATTTCATCAGAAATACCTTTTGATAGTCATCTGTCAATCACGGCAATCAACGATCTTTGATGGATTAATTTATGCGCGTCCGATCGGAATTTTGTTGTATACAGGATCACCGAAAAGTTGTAGATTTTAATTACCACCTACTTTTTTGTTCTTTAAATGCCCCTAACTGGCTGGTCTTTCTTCTTGTGTGTGTGGAATTTAATTGTGTGATTTTGTTACAATATTGGTGTGTATTTGTGTACAAAATAAATTATTTGAAATTAATTAATTACCTTATAAAATATGATGGTCATTATTGTGGTGCATTTAACATCTTTCTGTCTTTGTCGTTGGCTGGACTTAACATAAGATCTCTGCTGAGCAACACCCCTTCTGCGTCAGATGGCTACTGAGGCAAATCATGACATCGACGCGCACATATGCAAGGAAAATACCGATGGTGCCAACTTGAAGAGTTGCGCCTCCTCTATCATTTGATAGTGTTGACTTGGATTTAAATGAGTTAATTTTAAACAAATACCTCGCATGTGTGCAATCGTGTTAATGTTACATATTTGATAAAATAGAATTAAATTAAATTGAAGAAATACACAGATCAGATAGTTGGTTATAGTTTAATGAATATTCAATTAATTTAGTGTTTTTTTTTCTTTTTAGATTACCTACAGCTGGATCATCTGTCAACTGACAAGTGGAATTGTAAATATTGAATAAAATGTAATATAACATTACAATATTTTTAAAGCTTAAAAGCAATAATTACACGTACAAGAACCTGTACTTTTCTATCAAAGCCTAACCTCGAACGAGGTCGATAAATCACGGAGACGTAACGCGCAGAAAGCCGGTTCAATTTAATCGGTGAAGGGGGCAAATTTCGGTAGGATATCGTTTGCATACTACATAGCTGGCGGACCCTAAAGTGGAAGGAAGAAATCGCCCAGTAAATCGTAAACGAGCAGAAGAAGAAGATATAATTCCTTTTCGAGGGGGGAGAGGGGAGAGGGTAGCGAGGAGCTACCCTGTACAGCGGAGGAAACCGATTTTATCGGCCGATAATTTGTCAACGTCGATTGCGGTTGGGTAAGGGAATCCCCTTAACGTAGGAAATTTTAGGTATATATTTGCCAAGGATTTTATTTCGTATCGGATTGGTGATCTTTTGTAGTGTAATAAGTTAGAGTATAGGATGTGGTTTGGATGAGATAAGAGAGGGAAAAAAATGGAGGAATGTGATGAAATAAAATGAGAAATGAAGTAAGCAAAGAAGGGAAGTATCACTGATGTTAGTTTTCTCTTTCCTAGGGTACCGATGCCAGACACCTTGACATACCTCGAGGACTTGTTGCTTCAAAATAGTTTGAGTCAACAATGTGTCCAGGAATATATTCGCTTAACAGACATCTGTATGAAACAGAACATTTTTCAATTCAACGGGAGTTTTTATGAACAGCTGGAAGGAACGGCAATAGATCGCTCTTTTGGCTAACCTTTTCATGAGCCGTTTTGAAAAGGACTTAGAATCTGAGGGCGAATACTTTCCCAGGGTTTGGTTGAGGTATGCGGATGATATTTTCGCTATATTTGACACTAAAAAATGTCATATTGACGATTTTCTCAATAGATTAAATAATCGGTTCGAAACCATAAAGTTCACTTGTGAAAGAGAAGAAACCGGTCAGCTACCCTTTCTAGATACCTTAGTAATTAGAAATAACAATAGATTAGAGTTTGACGTGTATAGAAAGGAAACCAGTACACTTCGCTACATTCCTTCAAATTCCCATCATTGTGTTCAACACAAAATGGCAAGCCTGAATTTTTTGCTCCACAGACTTCTCACTTTTCCCTTGAACAAGGCGAGGTATGAGAAAGAGCTTAAAATTATAAAAGATGCGGCCAAGTGAATGGTTTCCAGCCTCAGCATATCTATAAGTTAATTAGGAAGTTTAATTATAAGAAAACTGTGAAAGAATCTACGACTTTTCGAGAGGATGTTAAAGCTTCACCCGTTGCGACTCTCCCTTATGCTCCCTTTATCACTAAAGGTTTGAGTAAAATCTTCAAAGAGCTAGATCTCAGAATAGTTTACAGTTCTGGGACTAGTTTACGAAGTCTCATCGGTAACCCTAAAGATAAAATATAACCTCTAGAAAAGTCAGGTATTTACGAAATCAATTGTAAAGATTGTAATCAAAAATATATTGGGCAAACCAGGAGAGCAGTCTCAACAAGATTCAAAGAGCGTATGGCTAATCTTAGATTTAATAGAATTGAGAAATCGAGCGTTGCCCAACACATTTTTGAAACAGATCACAACATCGATCATACGAATGTTAAATTAATTAGACAAATACACAATTGTAAGTTTCTAAATGTTTTCGAAAGTTTAGAAATATATAAAAATAAGTCATGTGTAATGAACTGTGACAACGAACCTATCCCTCATTCGTCATTGTTAATCGAACACATTTAGGTTACCTGTATTTGTAGATTTTATTACTACTGAACCAATTGTCCGCAGTAATATTACGATTGGTACCTGCCACTGGTTGCACCAATCGCAGAGTGATTTCTTCATCTACAGTAAGAAACTCACTGGCAATAAAATAAGTTTGGAAATTGGCCAAGAAGTTTTCGAAAAGTTCTGTTATAGGCGCCAATTTATCGATTTCTTTCCGCTCATTTCTTGTCCTGACGTCATCGAACCTCAGACATCTTACAAGAAATCGAAACCTTTTTCGCTCATTGCCAAATAGCAAGATTCTATTCCGCTCTCTTTGGAATTATCCCAAATTTTGTGCAAACTTTTTCTTGAGCTTCTGAAGGTCCCAATCAAGATCAGAATACCAATAAATGCGGCAATTTCTGTCTCGTCAGTGCTTCTGGCGTCTCTATCCCTTTGGTACTTGTTTTGAACTTTTTCTATGTATACATTTGTAGAAATGGTTAGAATTTTGTAATAGTATCGTTCACAAATAACTTCACGCGTTACGTGCATTACCTTTCGTTCCTGGTAAAAGTTTGATGATATTGTGGGAACGGACACGAACTTGTAGATTGCTTCTGGTCTTCTTCAATTTCGTCGTTTTATCTTTCCCAATATAAAAGTTTGTGGGATGCTAGTAGGTAAACTATGTGCCTATAAGAAAATTGGGTAATTAATAAAAAGAGATAATGATAAAAAAATCAGAGAAGAAAAATCCCACGAATTTAAAAAATTGTAACTAAAGGAAAAAAATGAGATAAAAATTGGATTTTATTCAAATCAAAGAATAATAATAATCCCTTAGAATCCTCCAATAGGTTACTCTAGATACCGAAGGCATCGACTGGCCATGAGTTACTATTACCCGGTACCGCCGAACAACGAAGCAAGTGTGTTAGCCACTAGACCACTAGCACGGCACACTTGAAAAACTAGTGAATAAAAAAAAGGAAATCCACAGGATCCAAGATAACAAACTCGCATCACATTTAAGTGATTTATTGGTCATTTTCTCTCCATAAAGCGTTCATTTCACTGTACTACCTCCCATTCTCCCCCACAGACAAAATCTTTAAATCCTCATCAAATATTTAAGTTTTTTGAGAGAATCGTTTTGGCACCACCCTCCCCCACACCCCCAATTTCATTTAAATAATCACTAATGAAAATAGATCAAACCTGACGAGACCTACAAGGTCGAAACCACGTAGTCCGCTTCTAATGTTTGATCTATTTTTTACCATGAGCATTACAGACATGTTTTTGGGTTTTATATTGGCATTTTTTGACGTATTCAAATTAAAAAAAAATGACGCGGAGATCATCTACAAGACGACGACTCCCATTCATCCAAAATATCATGCAACTTTCACAAAAATGGGCCCGAAATTTGTTTGGGAAAAAAAGAGGAAAAGAGTACCACACTGTATTATTTATAAAAGGGGGTTGTTTCAGAATTTACGTACGAAAACAACTCCCCTAAAAGGTACGCGAAACAGAAATAGGATTCAATTATGTCAGTAAAAGCTCCCTTGTAATAAGGAGATAAAAGACATCAGACGGAAAAATAGCAGTAATAAATAAGATTTATTAAGGTTAGATCTCATGCGATAGCGGGCAAATTTATAAAATTTACTGCCATATCTACCTTTCCTAACGACATTTAGAAGGGTAGAAGACGTCAGCCAAAGTAAATGGATAGTGTTGTATCAACCTAACTAGACATCTTTTATAGATCTCCTTCTTCTAACTCAATAATAAGCTAAAACTGAATTTTCGACGCACTACCATCCATACGTCCATTCTGTGTGCATTAAACCCCCGTCTCGTCAATTTATCGGTTTAGAGTTATAAAGAGGGGAGGGGGAAGGGGGGTACCATTAACTCGGTTAACAACCGAGAGATGGAGAGACCAGAAAGCTTTATAAATGATATTTCCGTTAGAGAAGACGGTAATTTAGAACTTCCTTTATACCGAATAGGATGCACTTCGCCAGTGAAACGAATAGGGTGGATCTTATTAAGGCTGAAAATGACATATTCCAGGAAGAAGCTAATTTGTAATATAAATTTTTCCTCCATTGCCGAATGCGTGGAAGGAACGTAGGATAAACTCGACTGGGTGGAAGTCGGGCTGAATTGTGTTATCTCGGAGGAAACATGTAGCATCGTTAAGCAAAAAAAATAATTTCTTGAGGGTTTACTGCTAGATAATGATGTAGAATGTTTTTTTTTTGGGACGCACGTGTATCCGGTGATATTTTCGTTCGTTAGCGTTAGTCTTATTGATATTCGAGTCGAGGAAAAAATTATTTTGGGATCGTTCAGGAGAAATTATTCATACAGTCTGTTCTGGTATTGAGCCAAAAATAAAAACAAGATGGCCACGAGTATTATAAAACATCTTGGCAGCAAGAGGACGGTCTTTGGTACAGGTCAAGAAAATGAGTCGGTACAACACATCCTTAATCCAGGAACATCCATTTTCAGGGATAAAAATGGCCGCTCGAAGCTTGAAATTTTTTGGTCTTCTGACAAAGTTAAGAGAAGGATATGCTTCAATTTCCACAATCCCCTGAGAAAATTCGAAGACATTTGGAAGCAAGCAACCATGAATGAACAATCATTCTGAAAGAGCTATCACCACCTTTCAAATAAGCAGCGCACAGTGGTTTAGGATCTGAAATACACGGACGAAAACTGAAATTTCAACTCTACCTAATCATAGCAAAATTGTAATATGATATTCGTATCACGTTAAAGGAAGTTTAGGACTAGGAATTACAACTGGTACATCACGCAAATTAAATTAAAAATTTGGGAATATAATTGTTTTATGACTTTTTAAAGAAAGTCTTATCTAAATAGTATCATTTAGTAGTAGTAGTAGTAGAAATTTATCTTTTGTTTGCTCTGGTAATAATCTGCAATTATATGCATATTTCTTATGAATTAGGTAATTAGTCGTACATTCATTAAGGAGGACAACTCAGGACGAAATGTGGCTAAGATATTATTGTTCCTTAATGAGTTCTAAATGTACGTAATAGAAATTTATTTTCCTGCCCCTACTTGCCCCTGAAAGTGCTTGAGCCTATAAGAGTTCGCGCCCAGATAGCGTCATTTTGGACCCTGATTCACAACACAAGAACAAGAGTGAGAAATTGTCAAATGTCAACATTAAAATTTTCAATTTAAATCTTGGATTCGATCGGTAATTTGAGATTAGATTGAACGTGATTGGATAGTATCGCATTGGAATCGTGATGCGGATCGCTGCCGTCTTAATTTTTTTTTAATGGGGCAATGCGATTATTAGTTGTATAATATAAGAAAAAAATGCACAAATGACTATTACAAGCTCTGAATATCACGGAATCTAGTACAAAATTTAAAAATGTTACAATATTCTTCCTCACAATTAGACAAACCAAACCTGCAGGACGAGGAGGAAGAACCGACAAGAGATGAAATAAATAACATTATAAACAAACTGAAAAACAATAAAAAGCCCTGGTCAAAATGGAATAACAGCAGAAAACATTAAATATGAAAGATATATTAAAAGATATTTGGACCCAAGAAGTAATGCCAGAAGCTTGGAATAAGGTTTTGATCTTACCTATTAAAGGGCGATAAAACCGCCCCCAACTATAGAGGAATTGCTTTGTTGAACGTCACTTATAAGGTATTAGCATCATGGATTAAAAGCAAAATAGAAATAAAAACAGAAAAGCTTATTGGAGATCATCGAGGAGGATTCCACAAAGGAAGGTCTACAACAGATCAAATTTTTATATTAAAACAAATCTTGACATCGTGCTATGAACATGCAATACCGGTACACATGTTGTTTGTGGATTTTAAAAAGCCATACGACTCCATGAGTAGGAAGGCAGTACGTAATGCTTTGGAAAAACTAATAAGACTAACGAATATGACGTTACAAAAGAACAGGAAGTAAAGACCGGACTAAGAAAGGGAACTCTTTGTCAACTCTTTTATTTAATGTAGTTTTGGAAGACATCATACGTGACAGTCAAATCAATACAAAGGAACAATATTTATAAAAAGCCAACACTGTCTAGCAAACGACGATGATGTAGTATTGTTGACAAGAAAGAAATAATATCTTAGAGAAGCAACCAAACGACTAATTACAATGGGCAGGGCATCTGGAAAGAATGAAAGAAGTGAAAACAATAGGCTGGAGAGAACCGGAGGGTAAAAGGAAGAGAGGGAGACCCAGGAGAAAATGGAGCGAAGCCATCGCCGAGGATTTAAAAGAGAACCAGAGAGAGACAAAGCAAGAAATAGAAAGGAATAGAACTCCATTACACAGCTATGGGCCTGAAGAGCTAATCGGGGTTGGCTAATCTTCGTTGCAACAAAGACGTAATGTCCATGCATTTCTGCTTCTCCTCAGTAGTTCAAAAATAAGAGACCCGTCGCCCAAAACTTTTTCCTTTGTTCAAGTCATCTGTCAGAATCTGTTTTCAGCATATTCCTCACAAGTTTTACATTTAGAGGCTTTTCGGAAAGTACAATCGGGTTACCAATCGGCTTTCATAAATCACATGACTAGTTTAAACCATAATATTGGGTAATATAATAGTTTACGAACGTTTTTCCTTTATTAGAATGACAACCAATGACAACAAACTATGGAATAGAGTAGTATGCATTTGTAGATGTAATTATGACAGATGTGGTGATGACCAAACCTTTTCGCTGACCCAGCAGAATTTCCATACAAAACCTGTACCTCTTTTGATACAATACCCAGTCGCTAGCTAGTCAATATCCAGTCAATTAGGGAGATTGACACCACAAGGAGCACTCCTATGACACCTCCGAGGAAGAATCCATCCGCGGAGGTCTTCCCAGAACATCGTCACACTCCCAAAAATTGCTCGTTCCTACTTCCCATTGCCCATACCTGCATGGTTTGGACACCCAATCCACGGCTAGCCGAAGCCATCACATCTCAGCCGGTTCTTCCTTCGTGACGTGACACTGAGTACAATCGGATGCACACCGATTTGTATCCGAAGTTAGGACAGGAAATCTATGTTCCTACAACCCTATTTCCACCCCCCAAAATACCATCCTGAGCTCTTCACCAAAATTGGATCTGAAGGAAATAAACTCGCTGGAGAAGACGTCGTCCTCACATTAAGTCAGGTCATAGTCAGCAGTACACCAGTAAGGCTTCTGATCTTGCTTCGTCAGTAAAACCAAACCTCCAACATCACCAGTGACAACACGTTTGCATTGCTGTTATAATGCTGGTATAAGTCTATTATTATAATCAAAATATGATAACTTCTTCTAAAAATAAATTCTTATCGTGGTAAGATCACGTCGATTCGCTGTTACGCTCGTAAAATACTAAACTTAACACAACCTCAGTTCATATTTCTGTTATATCCGAAACATAATTCCTTATAAAAGTAACGCTTTTGACAAAAATATCCCCTACGTAACGTAAAGATACACCTGGAGATAAATTTCAACTTTTCCAACGTACACAAAAAAAGGCAAATAAAATAATATCAAAAAGTTACGCCACAGACAAACATATTCCTGAAACAAGCATACGGTCTTAAAAGTTCGCGCAAAACATCTCACCCTGTTTGTATTTTCATGAGGCGCAGTATATTTTACGATGCAGCTAGGGGAAGCGAAAAATATAACGTTAGAGGTTCCATTTCGGGCGCCGAACTTTCCTCGCGTACACCTTACTCGGGTACAGTAGAAACAAGAAGTTTCGTTTATATGTATGTGCGAGCGGAAGCGGATTTTCTCTTTTAAAACTTTTATTACGCGAGGTCAGACGATCAGATTTAATACGGGCACGAGTCATACGAGGACGATAATTCCTGTAGATTCGCTAGAATATAATCCCCGTGCCCCGGGTACAATCTACGAGTCAGTCGGGGGAGATAAAACAGGTTTCTTGTATTGTGAAAAAGTTTAAAATAGAGCATCGCTTATACCTCGCGAAAGAACTAGTGTCGCGTTTCTTAAAGTAACGTTCTCTGTGAAGTTAAAGAAAAGGAACGATAAGAGTTGGCTGTATCTTTATACACCGTGGGAAATAAAGATGGGGAATTTTACTCGGAGTAACTCGATAATTTTTGACAATGATGCTGATAGGATCCATTTGCATAGTTACTATACAAATCCGACATAGTTTTCTTTACCCCGACATAGTTTCTATAAATTTTATAACTCCGATGTAGTTTCTAAACTTTGCATTGAACGGTATTTAGCTGTACAGTACCGACGCAGTTTCGCCCGAGATGCAGTTTTAAGCAGTTTTATAGCTCCGACGTAGTTTCTAGACTTTACATTCGGCTGTGTCCAGCTCTGAGGTAGTTTCTGTGCGGTTCCAATGCAATTTCACGCTAGGTGGCACCCAGTCAATTGGAATACAATTTCAGAATATGAGCAAATAGTTAGATCTATAGCTCCGACAAAGTTTCTAAAGATTCCATTCGACGGTATCTAGCTTTGAAGTAATTTCTGCACAGTTCCAACTTAGTTTCTCACTATGTCCAAATAAGCAGTTTTATAGCTCCGACGTAGTTTCTAGACTTTACATTCGGCTGTGTCCAGCTCTGAGGTAGTTTCTGTGCGGTTCTGTGTGTGTCTAGTATGTACAGAGTGGGCCAAATTCGATACGTTTAATAGGGAACTTATGTTTCTGAAAAAATTAAGACAAAAACTAACCTATGTTTCTGGAACTTGATTTAAAAAATCGATTGGTGTAATCCATATTTTTATATCTTCCTTAATTTACGCAATACAGGGTGTTTTATAAAAATATGTATCTTTGTCTCTATTTTGAGCTACATAGTTTTTCGATCTCGGCTTTTAAAAGGATCCAAGATTTATCAAATTTTTCTTTAAACTGGAGAAAATGTTTCTGAATGGTTGTTGTCTTTCTGCTGTCAAATTTAGATTAACCATATCTTCCTCAATCCTTCCATATAAGGTCTGATTGAGCTATATACCGAGTATTTCAGAAGTTATGGTCAATTTTGTCTGAAAATCATTGCGTGTTCAACGTCTTGTGTATTCCACACGAAACAGCTTGAAATTCTTTTTTGTACTAGAATAACTATTGTTACAGTTTTATAGTAAAGTTATATTGTGCCAATATTGCGAAAACTGTGTACAGAGCGATTCAAAACACATTCACACTGGCCATTATTCCTGGTAGTCATTACCCAGACTAGTCATTATTCATACTGATCATTATCCATACTGGTCATTATCCATATGGTCATTATTCATACTGGTCATTATTCATACTAGTCATTATCCACACTGGTCATTATCCATACTAGCCATTATTCGTACTGCTCATTGCTATGGATGGAATCTGAATTGACTTTTTTCTTGTTAGCGGTTTTGATGGTTCTAGTTTTAGACTTGGTAGTTTGGTTGGTCCGACTTTGGACGATTTCAGTGATGGTGGTTTTGGAGTTATACCATCTTCAAAATGTCGTCCAATTCATCTTCCAAAACGACATCTATAAGTTACAATTACGTAATCGGTGACAAAATATTGCGAATTATGATGTTTTGGTCTTAAGCTTAGAAAGGTGGGTTGAGGGCTCACGTTGGACGCCAAATTCTTACTTTCGTTCGTCTTAATTACATTAATTACAAAAATCGGTTGTTAAGGCTGTGAAATTATGACAAATATACTTACACATATCTTGTGGCGGGTTATTGATGTAACAAGATAAAAGAGATAATACTGCCTTTTCTAACATTCCAGTACGTGACACATTTTATCTCGCATTTACGCCGTTTATTCCTCTTTATTTGGACAACACGTTATATCTGTCCTTAAAGATGTATGTTTTACATTGTATAACTGACAGGGGAGGGAAAAACCATAAGAAAGGAATGGTTAGTTAAATACAAATTCTGTTTCTCTTCCTGGTGGTAGACTTAGAAGGATGTACCATTTACTCTCTCTTACTCCGGAGAAGGATAGTACAGCCGTAAATTTCGGCGCGTTATAAATTTCGCTTAGGTTGACAGGTATTTAACGCAGACGGTTATTCGTTCCGCATACTTCCGGTTTGTCTGTATGTACTGCGCGGGCTTTCTTTATTCCCGAAAAAATTTGATTGTGAGACGTGCAAATTTACGCGGAGCTTTTCACGGGAAGAATTCCGTTTGAATAAAAGAAGCAGGAAGAACTAGAAGGGAAAGAACGGATTGCTAAATTTCTACTTACTTAAAAGCGAAATTTATTCATTAAAATTTTTCTTTAATAATGTTCATGCAAATTCCAGTGATTTACGCCTCTGCTCGCCCCTATTGAATACACAATATAATAGATATGAATTTGATCAATTACGCAGGTGTGTAAATATAGTATGGAACCACCCTGCCCCACCACGTTGGGGGCCAAATTTGTTGCTAAGAAGCAATCTTAGGTCCTCCTTACCCGACGAGCGTTAATTGCTTAATTGTAACGACCTCCATAACAATGTCGTAGCATTCGGTCCGTTCACTAAATGACCACAGGGATATCTCACCTTTACTTTGTCGAAAAGGTGCCGCTAGAGTCCGAAACAGGATTCCAACGCCGTCCTTAGAGTGTTGGTCAAGAAGCAACGACCGAATTTCCAGGGTAAGCGGGCACAAAGGGCCTGTCCAAATAGCCGGCGGCAGGGAACGTCGCACAAAAGGAGATATGCGCGGCGCTCGAGCGCCTGGGAAACTGTAGATACCGAACTAAGTTCTCATTAGGGTCGCACGACTAATTCCGTAAATGGAGGACTAGGGATCCTACGTAGGTCAATACTGTTGCGGTTTCGGAATAAGGAGATGAAGAGAATGTTCGAAATGTTTAAAAGAAAGACATAAATGTGTTCCTCTTTTTTCTCTTCTCTCTCCATCTCTCTCTCACACACACACTGTCTCGTTAAAAGACCTACCGGAAGGGAGTCTTAATTAAACGGAATTTATTTGTTTGGATGTCGTTAGCTTTAGTATTGTTTGATGTAATAGGAAATTCTTTCGTTAGATTATTTTATTTAGTATTTAGATGATGGTGGTTTTCATTAATTTTCTCAATTTGACAGTTTTGCTCCCCCTCTCCTCCATGTTGAGGCAAAACTGTTGCCCCAACATGGGAGAAAACCGAAAACCAAAAAAAAAAAATGAGATGGCCCCATTTTGTTGGGGCAACAGTTTTGCCCCAACAAAATGGGGGCAGCGGGGCAAAACTGTTGTCCCAACATAGGGGAGGCAATTTTTTTTGTTTAAATACATTTTAATTGGCATTTCAATCCTGGTTGGGGTAAATGGAATTATATAAAAAGCTTTATTTCAAGGATCAAGATTATCATCTACATTACTGTTATTTAGTTGCAGTGCAGATGCAACTGCTGTAGTATCAGTCATCCATGTTGTAGTCGTAGCAGCCTATAGCAATGTCTACCACACCACCCAACATAAATTAAAATATGTCTCCACAAAGCTAAAAACTATAATAACTTTTTTTTATTATCGGTGGTGGCAGGGGGGGGGGGCTAACATGTCTGAAGCAGCCAGCCTCATAAAACGAAAAAGCTTCTTTAAAGTGACAGCCACAAGGATTCTGCGGCTATCAACAAGTTTTTCATGTGTTAATTTTTGATGGTACAGATGGTACAATTGCAACTACAAATGATAGAAATTTGAATTATAAAAATTTTAATCTAATTTTGGAAATTAATATCCATACAGGGTTCATAATATAACAGTACTTAATATCTCGTTGAACGTAAGTAATTCGAAATAGTTTAGTGAATTATTTAAGGATTAGAATTGATTTGTTTTGCCTTTTAAGGTTATGTTATGCGAATTAATGAAACAAAATGAACAATATTTTAAATGGAAAAACCTAAATCTATGGAACTTTACTAATTGATAAGTAAATGGCTATTTTTCTTATAGTTAATTAAATGACTAAGATTAAAATTAAAGGACTTTGAGTCTTATTTACTAAAAAATTACTGAATTACCACCAAATCGTCAGCAAATGCAACGGTTTTCACTCGTTCCTATAATTTGATTTGCAGTAGATCATCGTCGAGAATCTTCCACAGTTTTGGCCTCAAAATACGCCTGATTTTACTTCCAGTTTGTATCTTTTACTAACAATATTCACAAGATAGTCCGATATGTTTCTCTTCTTTAACTTTTGCAGGATTAAATTCCAGATTGCAGTATTGAAAACGTTGCGGACGTCCAGAGTTACCAACACATTCCCTTGTTTCTATGAAATTTCTTTGACGGTTTCCATTGCCTGTAGTGCTGATCCTTTCCCAAATCCGTACTGATGTTTTGCTAAATTGTCCAGCTGTTCTACTTCCACTTCCAGTTTCTGTCTAATCAACGTTCCACACAGGTTATTTTGGAAATTCTTCTGTCGCATTAACCACTAAATAATTTGAATTCGAAATAGTATTACGAGCATTTTACGAGGGCGTATTTTTATCTACCTAGCTATGAATCAAAAGCGTGACGATGGCAAACAAATTATTGAAAAATTTCAGTCCTAAGGTAACTAAAGTTGAACATCGCAGCATCCTGACAAAAGAAGGCGATGGTCCAAAAGCGATTCATGAAAGAATAGTTGCTGGGTATGGGGAAGATGCACCATCTTATTTTCAAGTAAAATATCGGTCTAAACTCTTTCGATGGGGCCGAGAGTCAATCAATGATGACCCAAAGTCCGCACGACCTATTAAAGCTCGAACTGAAGACATTGTGTCTTCTGTCATTGCCAATGAAGTCTGTATATCCGAAGAAAGGGTCCTCAAAATTTGACATGACGATTTGGGTATGGGAAAGGTGCCTGCACGGTAGATACCCAGATTGCTTCCACCTGAACAAAAACTGTACAGAAAAGAAATTTCTCAAGAAAATTTGGCCGAGTTGAAGAGGGACAAAACATATTTATCCCGAATTATCTCAGGGGATGAGACTTGGGTACATTATTGGGACCCTCCTACTAAACAAAACTCCATGCAGGGGATTCTTTAGGGCTCTCCACCATCAGAAAAAGGTCAAGACACAATTTTCTGGAGAAAAAACTGATGGCATCTGTTTTCTGGGATGTTGAAGGAGTCTTGCTTATTGAATATATGCCAAGAGGATCTACCATAAATGGAGAGGCCTACGGAAACACAATTAAAAATCAATGACTGTGGGTTTATAGAGTTAAGGCATCCACCTTATAGCCCCTACTTATCTCCGTCAGACTTCTTCTTATTCAAAAATTTAAAAAAGCATCTCAGGGTATGGGACAATTGGAAAAAAGATGGAATAAGTGTATTAGTGTTGAAGAAACATAAAGAAATACTAGTAACGTTAGTAGTTAATTTTATGGTTTACTAGCGACATCTAGGGGTTGGTTTTGTACTAATTTAAGCAGTTGTTTTTTTTTCTATTGTAATAAGTGCTGTATGGCATATCAACTGTAGCATACATCGAAGATTTATATTATAGATTTGACCAGCACGTCGTAATTCTAAATAATTAATAAATATTGACTCAATTTAAATTGATGGATAGATATTACGATAGATAACCTAAATTAATTCCATTGATAGCGCAAACAAACCGAGTATAATTGGATAAGCAGAAACTACGTTTAGATATGTATGCACGTTACAATTATATACGATCAATTTACGTTCCGAATCGGAGGATTCCAACAGAGTACATTTAATCAGCTAGATAAGTAGCAAACAGACCACCTAGTTAGTACGGTAGGAATAGGACGATGGGTAGATCGTATAAATTATATCGAATACAGTTGAGTTTGATGGTTTTGAAAATTGAAAATTTACCCCGAACGAAATGACAATATTAGAATATTCGTTAATGAATTACTCGAATCGATTTACCAATTTATACTTAAACGCTCTCTATTATTCGAAATGAGGAGCTTAATTATTCATAAGAGTTATTAAATGAGCAAGTCGTCGTTTCTCAGGTATGAAATATGGAATTTGAATTCGCTAAACTTAAGAGGGGATAATTGCTTGGAAATTAAATCGCTCTCGATAATTATGGGAGCCCCCGAATAAATAAAATAAATGTGAGACGAATCAGTCAATCGGGAATACAAACAAAAACATGGCGGCGAATTTAAACTTCAACCGAATTTAATTTATTTTTTTTTATTTTCGTAAAGCTCCTGCGTTAAAATATGAGACGACACATAAATATTAATGGCGGACTTTAGAGGGAGTTTTAAACGTTTACCGTTTTTCGACAATCCATCACGGCGGCTATACGTTTTTTTCTTCCGGGGGGTTATGTTCGTAGCCCGCAAATTTGACGATAACAATTTTTATGTATCGGAACATATGCGGCTCTCTCCGTGCTCCGCGAAGGAATAAAAAATTTGCGGATAAGATGATGGATAGAAGCCGTCAACTCAGCGAAATATCCATTTTGTAAAAATTGCGAAGGAGACGCATGCCGGATGTGAAATGCTCCTGGAAAGTTATAGGTCAATTACAATGGATAGATATCCGGTACGTGTGAGAAACGTGCGACTATAAATAAAGGTATTACAGCGAGTTATCGAAATAATTGAAAATCTACTATTAATGGGCATCATCAATTACTTCTATTATACCTACAATTTTTCAAAAATATTTTAAATAATTATCAGAGAAAAAAAAAGAAACTTAGGTAGAATTGTCAAAATATCACACAAGGCAAAAACTACTAAAAATCGTGCACCAGCCTCAAGCACAAATCTGTACCAAAGTAAATCTGCTCCGGTGAAGGCATCCACAAGATTGTGTCATCAGTATAAATGGTCAAACAAACACATTGAAGCCGAGGCAGATTAATGTACAACATGTATTACAATGTATTTTGTCAATTACAATTGACTAAACTAAAAATATACGATTTGTATCGTTTGACAGCTATCTAAAATATTGTCAGAATAGTGATTTCCATGTATTAAGCACAAATTCCTCTTTCTAAGTTGTACAGCTATAATTTGACAGGATTCAATAAAAAAAAAACTAACTTGCTTTATAGTTTGACAGCTGTCAAAAATATGTAGAGAGTCACAAGTGTCAAAGCTGGAGAAAGAAATTCGTTTTATTCGTATTTTGTGGGTTACAATTGACCAGACTAAAAATATACGATTTGAATCGTTTGACAGCTGTCAAAAATATTGCCAATTTTTTTTTTATTTTACAAGTTAACTGGAAAGTAATAATTTCCAAAATAATAACAGAATACGGTCTTCAATTGTTCAGGCAGAATTCAACAGAATTATAACTCGCATGAAAGTGTTGAAATGATCAATTCTGACTGATTTTATAATTTGTCCGTTAAAGATAAACAATTTTCGTAATCTGACAGCTGTCAAAAATATTTTCAGAATAATAATTGCCAAAATAATAAAAAAATGCGGTCCTCTGTAGTTCAGGCAGTTCCACTCAAATTATAACGCACGCAGATGTTGAAATGATCAAAACCGACTGATCTTATAATTTGACAACTGTCAGAATCACTACTATAGAGTAGTCACAACTATCAAAACTGCAAAAAGCTATTCATTTTACGATATATTTTGTCAGTTATAATTGACCAACTAACTAAAAATATACGATTTGTATCGTTTGACAACTGTGAAAAATATTGCCAATTTTTTTTTTTATTTTACAATTTGACATGACCGTAATAATTACCAAAATAATAACAGAATACGGTTTTCTATTGTTCAGGCAGAATTCAACAGAATTATAACTCATGCAAGTGTTGAAATCATTAATTCTGACTGATTTTATAATTTGACAGTTAAAAATATACAATTTTTGTAATCTGACAGCTGTCAAAAAGTAATAATTTCAAAAATAATAAGAAAATACGGTCTTCTATTGTTCAGGCAGAATTCAAAAGAATTATAACTCGCATGCATGTGTTGAAATCATCAATTCTGACTGATTTTATAATTTGACACCTAAAAATATACAATTTTTGTAATCTGACAGCTGTCAAAAAGTAATAATTTCCAATATAATACGAGAATACGGTTTCCTATTGTTCAGGCAGAATTCAACAGAATTATAACTCATGCAAGTGTTGAAATGATCAATTTTGAGTGCTTTTATAATTTGACCGCTAAAGATAAACAACTTTTGTAATCTGACAGCTGTCAAAAATATTTTCAAAATAATAAGAAAATGGGGTCTTCTATAGTTCAGGCAGAGTTCAACTCGAATTATAACGCCCGCAGATGTTGAAACGGTCAAAACTGACTGATCTTATAATTTGACAACTGTCACAATCACTACTGTAGAGGAGTCACAACTATCAAAACTGGAAAAAAGCTATTCATTTTACGATATATTTTGTCAGTTACAATTGACCAACTAACTAAAAATATACGTTTTCTATCGTTTGACAGCTGTCAAAAATATTATCAAAATAATAATTGCCAAATATTAATGATTCGATAAAATTACAACCAATGAAAATGTTAAGATGGTAAACACTTTACTGGCTTTATAATTTGACAGCTATCAAAAATATTTTCCAGCGAGAGTCACAATTATCAGAGCTGAAAAAAATTAACTCGTTTTACAAGCTGATTCGGCACTGATGAATGTATTCTTTCAATGACAATCGATCAAACTTAGGAGACACTGTTTTATAATTTGAGAGCTGTCAAAAATATTGTTGATTGATGATTTTCCAACTACATACCAGTTAAAAGATACTACTTTTTATAATTTCATAGCTGTCAGATATATTGTTAGAGTAACAACTGCTAGATCTAGACAAAAATTAATATTTTCACAATTTGACAGCTATCACACAAGTATGTTGCTGGTTGATCCCGCTAAAATAATAACGAAACAAGCTTTTATTAGTTTTATAGCATTTCAGAAAGTTATAGTGCATCATGTATTTAAACATTGAAAATTTGACAGCTGTCAGAATTGTTTTACAATTACAATAATTAACAAGATTAAAGATACTGTGTTTATAATTTAACAGCTGTCAAATATATTTTATCAATTACGATTAACAAAACTAAACTAACTTGTTATAACTGTGCAGCTATCAGAAATATTTTGACAGGTACAACTATAAAAAAACAGCAACGAAAAAAGATGTTTTATAGTTTGACAGCGCTAAAGAAAGTTGAAGTGCAAGCGTTCAAATCGTAAAAAAACAAAAAATGTTATTATAATTTGACACCTGTCAAAGTGTCAGTTGCACTTCCAAAAACCGTAACAAACAACTGTTGTCATAGTTTGACAGCTGTCGAGTATGTTACAAGATAATCGAGGACATCCGCAAGCACCGGAACATTTTGGTGAACTAACATTTCTTGGAAAATAGTGACTAATAAAGGACGGCAATATGACGTGAGTGTCCTAAATGAGGTTATAGTTCTAATCAAAAAAAAAAAAAAAAAAATTACTACATATTACAGCATTACAAGCCTGACATCAAATATATGATATTGCGAAGCTCACGTCGATTTATGGTGATAATTACGTCATTTCGCGGTTAAAATTACGTAAATAACAATTATTTCGGGTAAAAAGCTTGGATAATATTCTCATTACTCATAGCGGATTATTTCCAAGTTTGCAACGAGGATTCGGGACAAACACTAAATAACAATTAACGTTAAAGTTCAATAGGGCCCTAATAACTCCGCATGTATCCCGATGTGCAGTACATCTCTCGAACACCGCTGATTTATACAATTAGCAACAAACTTGTACAACACCGCAAGCAAGTAGTAATTTCTCGATTGCAATCGGTGTTTGCTTTGATAGAACAGATGCCTCGATTTGCGGTAGATATACGAACGTATTGCACCGAAACCCTATTTACTGTTAATCTTGTCGGCAATACGTGTATACGCTCAACGCAATTATATCCACGCTTAAGAAACACTTAACTTCCGCCTTGTTGATCTAAGTACATCCTTGCATAAATACAAACGACGACGTGACGAGCAAGAATGTCTGTGTATATTGCAGAGAAGTCTAGGAATAGAAGACGTTACTTTAAACATAGTTTATGCTCCTCATGTATGTGCACAGATTAATCGAACCTAACTAAAACTATTCGGTGAATGCAGTTCCAAGACGCAATAAAGGGAAATTGTTATCAATTTTTTATCATAAAAAAATATGTGTATCTGTGTGTATATACCATATAAGCCAAGAACGACAGCAGCGACGTCGAGCGTGCGAATAAAAAATTAACCTGATAACGGATAGGACATGATTTCGTATTTTTTTTTGATATTCAGCATTGCCGTACATTTATATTAGGTATAACGCCCGAGATGTGACGTGGTTGTCCCATAGTACCGTACACGCATCTGGGTGAAATGAAGATAAAACCTCAGGGAAAAAGGACATACCGCAATATCAGCTGCAATTTAAAGATATTTACATAATATGCAAATCTGGCATATAACGTGTGGCGTTCTTTTTTTGCTAGGTCTTCATACGTTTTGTCCCTTGATATATATATGTATATATTTTTTCTTTCTGCGGATTCAGCGTTTCTAAAATGTTGTTTCATATTTTTATATTACACCAGCGGAGCTGACAGCATTAAATGATGAAACTAATTAATAAACTATATCCATACATATAAAAGCTTGTCATTGTAAGATCTGTTACAATTATTTTTAATCGATGGTTTCATTCTTTAATAATTCACCTATACGATACGTACAATTCAAACGATAACAAATAACTATCTTTATAATTTGACACATGTCAGAAATATTTAAACAGTCACAACTATAAAAAATAACTACTTGATGCTCTTTGATTTCGTTCTTGACAAATGTCTTTTTTGGCACTTACAATTTACCAACATAAAAATAAACAATTCTTGTAATCTGACAGCTGTCAAAAAGTAATAATCGCCAAAATAATGACTTCTATTGTTCAGGTAGAATCCAACAGAATTATAACTCATGCAAGTGTTGAAATGATCAATTCTGACTGATTTTATAATTTGACAGCTAAAAATATACAATTTTTGTAATGTGACAGCTGTCAAAAAGTAATAATTTCCAAAATTATAAGAGAATACGGTCTTCTACTGTTCAGGCAGAATTCAACAGAATTATAACTCGCATGCAAGTGTTGAAATGATCAATTCCGACTGATTTTATAATTTGACAGTTAAAAATATACAATTTTTGTAATCTGACAGCTGTCAAAAAGTAATAATCGCCAAAATTATAACAGAATACGGTCTTCTATCGTTCAGGTACAATTCAACAGAATTATAACTCATGCAAGTAGCGAAATGATAAATTTTGCCTGATTTTGTAATTTGACCGCTAAAAATACACAACTTTTGTAATCTGACAGCTGTCAAAAATATTTTCAGAATAATAATTGCCAAAATAATAAAAAAATACGGTCTTCTATAGAGGGCTGAAACACAATTAAAACTCAAGCAACTGTTGGAACGGTCAAAACTGACTGATTTTATAATTTGACAGCTGTCACAAATACTTGGCGGGGCGGCGTCAAAACTATCAAAACTTAAAAGAGTAATTAATTTTACAGTGTATTTTGTCAGTTACAATCGACCGAACTAAAAATATAGCTACGAGTTGTATCGCTTGACAGCTGTCAAAAATATTACCAGAATATTGATATATAACCACATATATTAACCACATTCCATATATTAACCACAAATTCCTCTTTTTTGAATTCTACAGCTATAACTTGATAGAATTCAATTAAAAAAACTAACTTCCTTTATAGTTTGACAGCTGACAAAAATATTTAGAGAGTCACAAGTATCAAAACTGGAGAAATAAATTCCTTTAATTCGTATTTTGTGTTACAATTGACCAACTAACTAAAAATATACGTTTTCTATCGTTTGACAGCTGTCAAAAATATTGGCAAAAGAATACTTGCCAAATATTAATGATAAATTTCCTTTTTTAATGTTACAGCTACAATTTGACAGGACTCGGTGAAATTATAACCAATGAAACTGTTGAGACGGTACAAACTTTACTCTCTTTATAATTTGACAGCTGTCAAAAATATTTGTCAGTGAGAGTCACAACTATCAGAGTTAAAAAAAATTAACTCGTTTTCCAAGCTGATTATACACTGACGAATGCATTTTTTACAAAACTTAGGAGACACTGCTTTCTAATTTGAGAGCTGTCAAAAATATTGTCGATTGATGATTTATCAACTTTATACTAGTTAAAAAAATACTATTTTTATAATTTCATAGCTGTCAGATTATATTGTTAGAGTAATAATAATAATAATAGCTAGATCTAAATAGAAATTAATATTTTTCAATTTGACAGCTATCACAAGTATGATGATGGTTGCTCTCACCAAAATAATAAGGAAACAAGTTCTTGATAGTTTTATAGTATTCCATAAACATTGAAAATTTGACAGTTGTCAGAAATTGTTTTACAATTACAATTAACAAAACTAAAAAGTTACTCTTTTTATAATTTTCCAACTATCAGAAGTATTTTGACAGATAAAAATAGTAAAAACTAAGATGTTTTATAGTTTGACAGCGTTTAAGAAAATTATAACGCGTTCAAGCACTAAAATAGTTTAAAAAACGTAATAACTTTAATTTGACACCTGTCAACGTGACA
The DNA here is from genome assembly GCA_023690525.1 of Holotrichia oblita. Taxonomy (NCBI): domain Eukaryota; kingdom Metazoa; phylum Arthropoda; class Insecta; order Coleoptera; family Scarabaeidae; genus Holotrichia; species Holotrichia oblita. The sequence goes on from CM043018.1 coordinate 1,656,639, forward strand.
ATTACACCTCTAAAAACCATAACAATCAACTGTTGTCATAGTTTGACTTCCTTTAAGTTTCTTACAGAATCGTGACAGATGTTATACATACAGAGATAGGGAAACAATAGCTTCCTCATCTGACAGCTGTCAGAAATATTACTTATTATTTATCGCAACAGTAAAAAGATTATGGTTTTGATAGATTTCAGATCATGCTTGATTGACGTTTGTAAAATCTGAAAATATTACTTCCTTTCTATAATTTGACACCTATAAAAGTGGCAGTTATACCTCTAGTTTGACAGCTGTCAATTATATTTACACTGCTACCTCCGCGAAAGCAGTGCTTTTAGGTTCGGTATAGAATTATGAAAAGAATACTGCAATCGAAAAACAATTGCTTAATCATTTGACAGCTGTCAGAAATATTACTTATTATTTGTCGAAACATATTAATTTATCTCTATAATTTGACACTAACTAATAGTCTTTAGGGTTCTTATGTTCTTATAATTTAACTTACACATATGAAAACCGTAACAAACAGCTGTTGTTATAGTTTAACAGCTGTCAACTATATTTTGACAGGAAATATAAATACTAAATTCGAGAAACAATTGTTTAATCATCTGACGGTTGTCAGAAACATCACTTAAAAACAACCGATTTTATAGTTTTCAGATCTTGCTTGATAATTACTAAATTGGCAATAAGTAACTGTTTTTAGGATTTGACAGCTGTCAGACAGCTGTCACAAATTGTTTGATGGTTACGATTATCGAAATTATACACTGGTTATTGATTAGTTTGGATTAAACGCTACGTTTCAAGCCTAACCTCACTTTAAAAGTTTCTTTATAAACAACTGAAGTCTCTTCCCTCGCTCTTTATCGTGAAGTTAGTCTTAAAGTTCCCAGGTATAATTATTTTCACGCCTGAGAACTTCCTATCGGGCCCTCCTTTTAAACGACACTTCGCGAGGATTCCACAGAACTCGGGATATCAATTGAATACGAAGACATTTGATGAAAGGGCTTCGCTGAATAATGTCGATTATATTTTCCCCATCTAATATATTATATGAACGCGGGTGTACTTCTTTCTTAAATATAATATCTCCCTTTTTTATATCCTACAGATCCAATTCTTGTATAACGTTCGGCACATAAAAATCTCTACAATATTAGGGGCCGTTCGCAACAATCTTATCCACATGTGGGCCGAAACTATAAAATAACTCACGGTCTCCCCCCACTACGTCGAGGCAGGCAACAGCTTACGTGGAAAACGTTAGAATTGCGTGACTGTAGACATTTTCGTTTTATAGGAGGAATAGAATCATCATATCACCAATAAATGCCACAAATTCGTTTATGTTTTTTTTTCCTGCTTTTTTACGTTAGTAGGTAATGGTAAAACGGAAAAATATCGACCCCCTTTAATGAATAATATGTAAATAGAATGTGGAAAAGACGGATTTGTATTTAAATATTTATTTTATTTATTTTATTTAGTGTTTGTTTTGTTTGACCTACATGAATTATTAATCCCGATATTATCAAATAATGATGTCTAGATTAAAGATAAATCAGAAGATATATTTCCACTTGTATGTAGATTAAATAAAAGACGAATTAATTAAAAATCAATTTACCACTGGATAAACAATTTAATATAAATACAAAACAAAATATAAACCGAAATTTTCGCCTACTACGCATAACTTCCATTCCAACTCTTCGCAATATCTTCCCTTCTTCAGGATATGAAAAGGAGAATTCAACTTCTGGTTCCTCTTTCCACGCGAAAAAGACATTCCAGCGCTACGGTTACCCCTGAAATAACAGAATCTTCCTAAAAGCGAATATATTCGCGTTTATCCCGCGAGAGGGCAACACCGCCGCGGAGAACGATGAACAAAAACAAAAAATAAAAAATAAAAGAAGTACTATGTAGTACGAATAAGCGGAGTTCTACGACCTTTAAAAACTTCGAAATGCGAAATTCCACTTCAGTCCAAACAAACAATTATCAAATTCTCTTCGAGCTTCGAGGTACCACCTCTCCCTCTTTCTCTCTAAAGTTTTATCCTGGATGGTGCTGGTTGGATTCTTGAAAAACTCTAAAATTCTCCGAATGTAAAGTGGTGAGACAGGCGTATGGTGGTAGGGGGAAGGGAGGAGGGCCTAAGAGGTGGATGAAAATAGTAATGGTAATATGGGGGAGAGACTGTGTGAGGTATCTTTGAGAATTTAGTTTGGAGCTCTTTTTTTTACATTCTTCCGGATCCTTTTTTTTATAATGTGCGAAGCTGGTGAGTATATTGAAGGAAAATTTATTGGAAATTAAATTTCTGAACTATGTATTACGAAAAGCCAAATGTTTGCTAACTTTGCTCGAGTTAAATGAGTTCAGTTTAAATTTCATAGAATTTATTGCATAAATCATACACAAGATTTCAATTAAACAGTTATAGTTTAGAGAGAATAACAAAATAGCCATTAAAGTTTCACAGATTGCTAGATATTTCAAATTAACCAAACTAGCTTTAAGATTTGTTATTAGTCTGAAAAACTAAGTCAAAAACATATTGATGGTACTTTTTAGTGTATCGAGGACAACAATGTGGGAAACAAACTTGCATAGAATTGAAACTCTAATCTTAAATAAAAATGTAAAAACTAGAAGGGCACAATACTGAAGAAAATAAAGACGAACCACCAACACCTCTATTAAAGGAACTAAAAAAAAAATCATAAAAACGACAAAATCATGTCAATTGCCCGGCAAACAATGTTTTTTTGGTGATTGACGTCATAATCTATCTATAATGAACGTCATAAATAACAATGTTAAGACTGTAATATCATGATTACCGTTACACCAAAGATAATTTATTGTCTAGATAGAAATAAAATGTCTTTAAAAAACGTGATCTTTATGTTGGTTTTTCTTCATGACGTCAAAACTCTGTCAGAAACACGTTATAATGACTTAAAAATGCGCATTTAAAGAACGTCATAATAGCGGTGACATATAAACAGGACGATAACGCCATTAATATCACATGTTTCTGAAATAATGTGTTTTTAAAACTACGTCATATTTGTGTCATGTTTATTTTCAAGCTGTCAAAACAACGTTAGAAACACGTAAATTTTCAGGGGTGTGAAATTTGGTCTAAATATTTTGTTTCCATTAGTAGAATATATGGTTTTCTTTTCTGTATAGTTTTAGTTCTCTTTAATAACATGTTTTTATTGTTAATAATGTATGTGAGTAAGTACTGCTTGCTGCAATAAACCTAAATTGGATAAGGTGTTTAATTTGCTGTATTATCGTTAATTACATTAATAAATTGCCTGTTATGTTGTAGATGTCTGCAACAGTATATTATTCTTAGTGTACATGATAGAAAGCTAAAATCTTGGAACAATATAGAACAAACGTAGAGCAACCTGGAACAACTTTCAAAATTTCGAAATTCGAAAAAAGGAGTGGGGGGAGGCAAATTCACGCCCCTGAAAATTTGCTTTTCTCGTTTATTTCAAATGTTGTTTTTCTGTTTCTGTTTATTTCATAAACTACACATGGCAGAAGGCTCAAATTTTGGAACAATGTTCATAACAATTAGAGCAACCTGGAACAACTCTCAAAACTTTGAATTTCAAAAAAAAAAGGGGGAGGGGCTAGCGAAATTTAATTTTTATTAATTATTTTATAAACTACTAATGTGAGGAGCTTTAAATTTTGGAACAATGTTCAGAACAAATAGAACAACCAAAATTTCGAATTTAAAAAAAAGGGGATCTGACCAGAAAAACGGTTTTTTCAATTCTTCTGGACAATTTTTTAATATTTTTATTAACCTCACCCTCCCCCCTCGGTAAATTAGTTTTTCTCGTTTATTTCACGAAGTATACATGATAAATAGCTGAAATCTTGGAACAATATAGAATAAACTTAGAACAATCTGGAAGAATTTTCAAAATTTTGAATTTCGAAAAAGAGGCGTTATTGAAATTTGGTTTTTCTCAATTATTTCATAAACTACACATGACAGGAGGATCTGATTTTGGAACAATGTTCAGAACAAACTGGAACAACTCCCAAAATTTTGAATTTCAAAAAGGGGGGAGGGAGGGAGGGCTAGCGAAATTTAATTTTTATTAATTATTTTATAAACTACTAATGTGAGGAGGTTTAAATTTTGGAACAATGTTCAGAACAAATAGAACAACCAAAATTTCGAATTTTAAAAAAGGGGGGTTTGACCAGACAAACGGTTTTTTCGATTTTTCTGGAGAATTTTTTAATATTTTTCTGCAAAATTCTGGAACAATTTAGAATAAACCTAGAACAACCTGGAATAACTTTCAAAATTTCGTAATTCGAAAAAAAGGGGGCGGGGAGGAGGCAACCTCACACCCCTGAAAATTAGTTTTTCTCGTTTATTTTACGAAGTATACATGATAGAAAGCTAAAATCTTGGAACAATATAGAATAAACCTAGAACAATCTGGAAGAATTTTCAAAATTTTAAATTTCGAAAAAGAGGCGTTACTGAAATTTTGTTTTTCTCAATTATTTCATAAACTACACATGACAGAAGGCTCAAATTTTGGCACAATGTTCTGAACAACTAGAACAAACTGGAACAACTCTCAAAATTTTGAATTTCGAAAAAGTGGGGGTGGCTGACGAGAAAAACGGTTTTTTCGATTTTTCTGGACAATTTTTCAATATTTTTCTGCAAAATTCTGGAACAATTTAGAACAAACCTAGAACAACCTGGAACAACTTTCAAAATTTCGTAATTCGAAAAAAAGGGGGCGGGGAAGAGGCAACCTCACACCCCTGAAAATTGGTTTTTCTCGTTTATTTCACGAAGTATACATGATAGAAAGCTAAAATCTTGGAACAATATAGAATAAACCTAGAACAATCAGGAAGAATTTTCAAAATTTTAAATTTCGAAAAAGAGGCGTTACTGAAATTTTGTTTTTCTCAATTATTTCATAAACTACACATGACAGAAGGCTCAAATTTTGGCACAATGTTCAGAACAACTAGAACAAACTGGAACAACTCTCAAAATTTTGAATTTCGAAAAAGTGGGGATGGCTGACGAGAAAAACGGTTTTTTTGATTTTTCTGGACAATTTTTCAATATTTTTCTGCAAAATTCTGGAACAATTTAGAACAAACCTAGAACAACCTGGAATAACTTTCAAAATTTCGTAATTCGAAAAAAAGGGGGCGGGGAGGAGGCAACCTCACACCCCTGAAAATTAGTTTTTCTCGTTTATTTCACGAAGTATACATGATAGAAAGCTAAAATCTTGGAACAATATAGAATAAACCTAGAACAATCTGGAAGAATTTTCAAAATTTTAAATTTCGAAAAAGAGGCGTTACTGAAATTTTGTTTTTCTCAAATATTTCATAAACTAGACATGACAGAAAGCTCAAATTTTGGCACAATGTTCTGAACAACTAGAACAAACTGGAACAACTCTCAAAATTTTGAATTTCGTAAAAGTGGGGGTGGCTGACGAGAAAAACGGTTTTTTTGATTTTTCTGGACAATTTTTCAATATTTTTCTGCAAAATTCTGGAACAATTTAGAACAAACCTAGAACAACATGGAACAACTTTCAAAATTTCGTAATTCGAAAAAAAGGGGGCGGTGAGGAGGCAACCTCACACCCCTGAAAATTGGTTTTTCTCGTTTATTTCACGAAGTATACATGATAGAAAGCTAAAATCTTGGAACAATATAGAATAAACCTAGAACAATATGGGAGAATTTTCAAAATTTTAAATTTCGAAAAAGAGGCGTTACTGAAATTTTGTTTTTCTCAATTATTTCATAAACTACACATGACAGAAGGCTCAAATTTTGGCACAATGTTCAGAACAACTAGAACAAACTGGAACAACTCTCAAAATTTTGAATTTCGAAAAAGTGGGGGTGGCTGACGAGAAAAACTGTTTTTTTCGATTTTTCTGGATAATTTTTAAATATTTTTCTGCAAAATTCTGGAACAATTTAGAACAAACCTAGAACAACTTTCTTGCAAATTTCGGAAGAGGAGAGGAGGGGGGGGTAACTTCACGCAGGCGTCATGATTACTTCCATTTATCCACCAAATATTCAAATAAATTTTGACTTACATTCAGTTAGCACCTCCGCGTCCCATTAACGTTATTTATTATAGCCATTTTTTGATAGAAAACATCAATTCACCAAACTGTTACCTACCTCATTTTGCTAACCAAATATTATATTTTATTTATTTTATAATGTCGTCAGCCGACAAAATAAGGATCTTTTTGGTGTTATATGATGTTTAATTGATGTCTCAAATTTACAGGTTAGGTTAACGTTTAAGTTTCAAAATATTTAATAAATGTCAAAATTTGTGCAACAACAATTAGACATGAATGAAATTACGACGTATTTTTATGTTATCTACATACCTAGGTATGAAACAAAAGAGTGACGATGTCATTGTCAATGAAGTCTGTATATCCGAAGCGAGTGTCCTCAAAATTTTTCATGACGATTTGGGTATGAAGAAGGTGTCTGCATGCTGGGTACCCAGATTGCTTACGTCTGAACAAAAACTGTACAGAAAAGAATTTTCTCAAGAAAATTTGGCGGAGTTGGAGAGGGACAAAGCATTTTTATCTCGAATTATGACCGGGGATGAGACTTGGGTACATCATTGGGACCCTCCTACTAAACAAGAATCTATGCAGTAGGTTCATAAGGGCTCTCCACCACCAAAAAAAAGCCAAGACACAATTTTCTGGAGAAAAAACTGATGGCTTCTGTTTTCTGGGATGTTGAAGGAGAGGGGTCTACCATAAATGGAGAGCCATCTATCAATAATACCAGCAGCAGCTTCTTATTCAAAATCCTTAATATTTGAATTTTGCTTTAAAACTACAAAGGAAATAAATAATGAATATCTCTCTCCATAATGAATTAGTTAACATAAATAACACTTCGTGTCTTTTACTGGATGAGTACGCGGAAACTCCTGAAAGGTATCTAGGGTTTTAATAAACAATCTAGCCCGCATTTACATTTCAGGTTAAAATTCTTGTAATGTGTGTTTTAGTACACTGAAACTATATAGTTGTATACATATCCAAAGCATTTCTGATCCCTTTCAATCCTGCTAGTTCCTTTGATCTGCGTTTACGTAGTGTATAAATTTGCATCTGATTCAGTTGTGCCACCACCACCACCACCACCACCACCCCTAATACATATACATATAATTAAACCAGATACTCTTGATATTTACACAGTTAAACATGGAAGCGGATAGAATAGGCTTCCTCGTTCGTTCGGAAATTCGGAAATTCGAGTTCGGTACACACACCAGGGAAGAGGAGAGATATTTTAAAACATTTTATAAATCAATACCCCTCGTTTTTTTTTGATTTTACGACTTCTCTCGCTCATTTAAAAAAGAAAAAAACGAAATTTCTGCTCTTGCTTTTGTCGGAAATCCGTAACGTAGGGCAAGCAATAAATCAACTCTCGAATGTACAAAAATATATATCTTCCTATGTACTTATACATTCAATTTCGTACATGTGCAGGAAGTGGAAACATCGCTGAAAAGAAGGGTAAATAAAACACGGTTGGAATGGTGAAAATTTTTTTACTTCCAAATATCTCCAACCATTTCGTTTGATCGATAGATGTAGAAGGAGGGAAATTGTGAAATTTAAATTAGGTGTTTAAAATTGTCGACTAGTATCATTATAAAGCCCTTCCTCCCTCTCCGCAACAGCTCATATTTCCAATCGATTTACCACGTTCACACATATGTATATGTATGTAGACACAAAGAAATGGACTACTCAGCGATTCGATCTCTTTCATCCGGACGACGTCGCGACGCGTCGGCATACAGCTACGAGCGATAGAAATTTTAATAATTCACGCCCAAGTAGCGGTAGCTCCTAGCAGTTGATTGATAAAGGATCGTGTGTACGGTGACGTTCCGAACACGGGAAGATCGGAATTTCCTACCCCCTCCATCGTTGGTTATGGAGTGCGAGTTAGATCTCGCTGAGTTACGCCCCCCCTGGTGGTTTATCGTAACGAAATAAGGGAGATATTGAAGTTGTTGAGTGTAAAACGCGGCTTCTGTTCTACGCGAATGTAGACGCAGACTATTGCATGTGGAATCGGTTGTATTGTTCCTTTTCTCCTCGAATATACAGATATTACGAGGGTAGATCCAGAAGTAAGGTTCCCATCAGTTTTACAACTATTTTTCTACATAATCGCCATCTTTTTGCAGACACCTGTCGTAGATCTCCGCCACTACCGCGTTGAAGGAGCGTTTCACCTCTTCTTAGACTTTATCGTCTCCTTGGAAGCGTTTAATTTGGGGAACAAGTGATAATCACTAGGCGCGAGGTCAGGACTGTAAGGTGGGTGGAGCATGACAGTCCACCCAAACTGTGTCAAAAGTTCCTGAGGACGTAAAATCGAGCGTTGTCCTGAAGCACCATTACACTGGCTGTCAGTCGTTCTCGCCAGCGGTTCTGGATAATTCGCTTGAGTTTTCTTAGTGTTGCACAATAACTTTCTGAGTTGAATCCATGAAATCGACTGAAACTTGGCTGAATTGTGCACGTATGTCTGTATATAGTTTGCAAGTTAGCTTTTATTTTATCTGCTTTCATTATTGTTAAACCCTAAAGAAAAACTTCAAAAGCTCAGAAAGATTCCAAAGAGCAAACTTGTCTTAATTACCTCCGGCCACAACTCCAATTAAAAGCTTTCCTCATTTTTGACTAGAAAAGACAATTATTACAATTTCTAACTAACTTCAATAAATACAGAATTAAAACAATGATAATATTCTTCATAATTTTCTTTATTGCATAAACTATTTAAAATATAATCCTTTATTTTATTGTGTAACCTCTGTGAAGCCAACCTCAGCCAATCTTGTATTGCCTTAATTATAAGCTTTTCATTGAGGAAAATAGAATAGTTTGTTGGCCCGCTCGGAAGTGAAGAAATACGGCTTCTACAACATAGCGACATAAAAAAAAATGTGCAATAGCAACATTTTCATGTTCACAGAGTATCTATTTCTATTTAAAACGTGCTTGTTGAGTACTCTTCATGAATTTCAAAGTATTATCTAAATTTTGATACGTTTGTGATTCTTCATTTATAGTGCTGAATGTCGGATTTGTTTTACTATTAACTATTTTCCGTCTTAAACTTAGCCCTAAATTTAGCCCTATAAGACGTCAATGTGCCTTGCTGGGAGTTTGCCCTCTCGTTTAGATTAACAAGGTGAACCTACTTGCCGAAGAGGAAGCAGGGGTAGAACTGTGCCGAATCGACAGCAAGCCGTCTGGATACTTTCCTCACACTCCGCTTCTCCCCTTCCCTTAAAGTGAATAAGTGCTTTAAGGAAAGGAAAACAGTGGGGTGTGTTAAAAATGTCGAGGCGACCCGTTCTCGATTTGGCGCAGTTCTATACCAGATCCATCAAACGGTTATCGAACTAGGCAATATTTATATGATGAAAATGTTGTCCAGAAAAATTTATGAAAATATAACTGTCACAGCGCTCAAACGAGTTAATGTGCCTTCCTGAGAGTTTGTCCTCTCGTTTAGATTAACAAGACGAACCAACTTGCCCAGAGCGAAGCAGATTCATCAAACGGTTCTCGAGAAAATATCGATGAAAATTTAGCCCTATAAGGCGTTAATGTGCCCTGCTTGGCGTTTGGCCACTCGTTTAGATTAATAAGATGTTTGAATTATCAGCTAAACGCGTAATCAGTGTACACAATTTATTTTTACGTTAGTAGTTTTCGTATGCTTTAAGACTAACGTGAATATTCGAAGATGGTGGGAAAAAATTGAAATAATCGAGGAAAGTGAAAAAAATGGTTTAAGTACCAGAAAATTGGCTGAAAAATTTAAAGTGGGAAAGACCCAAGTGACTATGTTGCTTCAAAATAATGTTGAACAAAAAAGAAAATTTCTTAAAACCGAAGGACTGGCAGTTGATCAGGTTGTTTTTAACTGGTTTTTGCAAGGCGCAAAACAAGCACTTACCAATATCCGGGCCCATAATTCAAGCAAAAGACCTCGAAACCGCCCAATATCTAGAAATAGACAACTTCAAGGCATCAAATGGATGATTGAAAAGATTCGATCGTCGGCAAAATATTACTTTCAAGAAAATATGTGGCGAATCTGCCGATGTCAATTTCGAAGACGTAACTTCTTGGAAAGAAAAGCTTTTGATCATTTTAAAAGATTATGCAGATGAGACAGGTCTCTACTATCGTGCATTGCCAACAAAAACATATGCATTGAAAGATGACAAGCAGCAAAACAACGATTTACAATTCTATTCTGTACAAATATGGGAGGTGAGAAAGAGGAACCACAAAAGCGAAAATCCTCGATGATTTAAGGGCGCCCACATGGATAATTACCTCTCCAATGGGTCTCGAACAAAGAAGCGTGGATGGCATCATGACAACATGGCTTCACAGATTTAATACCAAGATGAAGAGTGGTATTGTTTCTGGATAATGCAACATCTCATTCCAAAATTACACCGGATAATGTCAAATTAATTTTTCTTCCAGACAATACTACCCCCAATCTTTAGACCAAGGCATTATCCAGAATTTTAAAATGCTCTACAGAAACTACCTTATTAAGAGCCTTTTAACATGTATAGACAGCGGTTGTCCGCTTCTAGAAACCAACGCCTTGATATGGGTTTCGATGGCCTGGCGCAAGTTGTCCCCAATGACAATCACGAAATGCTTTATGAAAGCCGGAGATATGTGTAATACAGATATTGACGACTAACCTTAACGACACATTTGTGAATTTGAAACAATTTGCATCTATTGATAGCGATCTACCAACAGAAAGTGCAGAATTGACTATCATCGACTGTATTGAAGAGGTCTAAGAAACGCATGAAACTACTCCTAACTCTGAAACGGAGGAAGAGGAACCTGCAATTGTTCCAGTGTCGAATATATCGAGGCCATCTGAAGCCGGTGCAAGTCTAATACTTTACTCTACTACTTTTTTAGTAATTTTAACAATTTCGACATGTCTACAAATATTTCTCAATTATTATTAAAATGTGAATCTGAATTTTATGAAAATATACTAAAAAAATATGAATCAAACATTAATTTCTGATTATTATAAGAAATTAGAATTTTAAAGCAAACATACAGCACATTATATATTATGTATATACATATGTACATATATGTTAATATATAATAATATATTTAAAATTATATACTTAAATACATATACATATATTAATAAATAAAAATTGTAAAATGCAGGCCAGCTGTTTTAATTTTTCTCTCTTAACCGACCACCCCTGTTTACCGACCAACATTTGAATCCCCGAAGGTGGTCGCTATTGAGAGGTTTTACTGTAGTACAAGTTTTCATTAAAAGGAACAGGCTTTAGAAATACATAATTTTGTAACAAATAATTGCTCATAAAAAATTTGTTTTGTGAACAAGTAGTGCTTTTTTTTTCTGAGTGCACAGGTTCCAGGGGAGGAAGTGTCAGAACAGTCACCATTCGCCTTTTCCAAGGATCAACCCTGGTACTGCACATTGGACTGTCACCCGAAAAAAGAAACCGAGTTGTGAGACCACTACCTCAACCACCACCAGAAGGTTATTTGTTTTTTATTTCCTCTTCAAGGAACATGTTTCTGCTTAACTGTGAGCACTTCGAAATAAATTTAATAATTTATTGTTCTTTCAAAAAGGTGTCAAATAATCATTGTTAAAATTTTATTAATTGTATTATCCTTTATTTCTTCTTTGACTCAACATTCGATGTGGGACCGTACACCCCATTATCACGTACAGTGGCACACTAAAAATATCAATCTCCGAAACCCGCTGGAGATTGGCAATTTTTTCCAATCAAAAATCTTGTTAATCCGAGTGGTTACACCCCTTACCACCCCAAAAGACACTGGCAATGACTTTACCAGCAAAAGGAGTTTGTTTGAACTTGACTGAGACCGGTGACCCTGAGTGACGCCACTGTTTGGATTTTTGTTTCATTTCAGAAGTGAAATGAAACACCCAAATTACGTTTCCTGTAACAATGGAGTCCAACAATCCTTCCTTATCTTTTTGACACTTTTGAAGAAACTGGGGAGCACAGTCGAGGCATTTCTCCCTGTGTTCTGATGTCAATAGCCGTGATATCCATCCATCGAGGACAACACTTGTTATACCCCAATTTTTCAGTCAAAACTCTTTTCAGTGTACCATAAGAACTCAGAGGAATCCACTCCCGTCTTCATCATGGATCAACAATGAGAATTTCCACCTCGAACGGCTGTTGAGCCAAGATTTGAAATCATATCCGAACGTTCATTAGATTACCAGATTAGGAGAACTATCAAAATGCAATAAACTAAAAAAAGCCTATGACATTATTGCAGGAATCACCCTACTAGCAAGAGTAATTAAAGTGGTTAAATATTAGAAACGTCATCAGCGTCACGTCGAATACTAAACTTGCCCGATAGAGGGAGAGAGCTTGGAATTACACAGTTTGTCATCCAAATTGTTTTCACTACAGGTTAGAAAAGCGAAAACGATGAAGATAGCGTTTAGTATACGGAGAAACACTGATGATGTCTAGTAGGCAGAAATCTAGTAGGATGATACAATTTTCAATCATTGTTTTACAACCTCGTATAAAAAGAACTACTCGCAATGTAATGAAAATATGAAAGCAACGTTATTGGATTCGCAAGACTTGCATATATATTTCAACAGAGTTCGTTCCTCAAGAGAGACAAATTTTCTTAAGTTTGTTCGTCATGCCCTCTTGATATTCCTGTTATTCCCATCCTACCCTGTACTACTATCTACCGTTTACTTATCTCCACGTTCACCCCTAGGGTCCCCGTCCCGGGGTAACTCGCCGTGACCTTAAGCTCCTTTTTTTTCTCGCTTTTGACTCCGTGTCCCGGAAGAGAGCGGATAATATTAAATTACTTCCAGTTCCCGGATTTTCGTTACGACGAAATCAGTCGCTGATATTTAATGGCATTAATACGAGGCAAGATATTCAATTAGAGTTTCCTCTTTTTTTAATGGATAGAGAATGAAAGGAAGACGAATATATCGATCCCTAACTCATTTTTGTTTCCTAGAATTATCTAAAATGAAAAAAAAAAAACAACCTTCTTCCGGGTTATCCGTATCCATTTTTCATGGATTGCGTCGTACCTCTAGAGGACGTGGATCGGCATATATGAGGGGTGAGGGGTGCAGAAAAAAATACAAGAAAAAGAGGAGCGAACCCGCGGGATATAAACACCGACGTTATGGCGATTTTATTGCCGTCTAATGCGGTAAAGTTGCTAACGACACGACCATCAAAATGTCAGATGGTGAAAAAATTTGTCCGTCGCGTTGTTTTTTTTTTGTCCCGATGTTGTTTGACGACACCCGCGGGACCATCCGGGTGTACCGGAGGAAAAAGAGGAATCAATATACACCGAGGACTAATGCGAGAGATACTTTCCAAGGTGAATTATTGTTAAGTCGTTTTTGATATACTGCGATTCTTTTCATAGATATATCCACTCACTGTTTGTATTGATTTACCATCGTGTTATATTGCTTCTTCCTTTTATATAGAGCAGAATACATTATATGAAAGTAACTATTAATAGACGCGGACTATATATGTAAAGGGTGAAATGAGCGGCGTAAGTAGTGTATTGCTATTACTGTAATGAGAGAGAAACTTAGTATTAGTGCTCGACTGGTAATGGAGATACATTTATTCGAATGTATAAGTACTGTAAATTGTTATTAAATTACACCACCAATAAAATGTTACCTTCTTTAAATTTGTCATAGATATTTTTACAATTACTTTTGATTGAGTGATTTTTCCAGATTTATTATACCTACTTGTAAATAATAGCTTTTCTACCCGTAGTTTCCCTCGCATAAACTAGGTACTATTATTCGCTACACAAACTTTGCCATACCCTTTTACCTCTTTTATTAATTTTGTCAAAGAGCATCAATACCAAGTTTCAAGTAAATGTCAATCATTAAACAGAGAACTCAGTTGGTCAACTATAACAGCGCATATTCTAAGAAAATTATTATGAAACGAGAGGCTTCTTTTGGGGCAGTGGTTTCGACTTCAGCATTTGCAGATCATCAGCAGATTTAAAAAATGCCGAAAGCATACAGAAAAGATCTAAAACGTCAAACATGTCAAACAAGTCGTAAATGTCAAAGACATGGGAAATGCAGTATTAACGAAAATAAATATCAAGGAAGTCGAATGTTGGAAACGTCAAATATGTCAAAGACGTCAAATATGTTGAAAAGTCCCAAATTGTCGAGAATGTAGGAAATGTCAGATATGTCAACAATGTCAAAAACAAAACAAAAATATCCAAAAATTCGAACTCATCAAGAATGTTGAAAACGTCAGATATGGCAGAAACGTCAAAAAATGTCAAAAACGACTAAACGAGGAAAATATTCAAAACATCAAATATATAGAAAATGCGTAAAACAAAAACGAATGTCAGATATCAAAAGTAGGAAACGTCAGATGCCAAAAACGTCTAAAATGTCAAAAAGTTGGAAAATACCCTGAAAGTGTCAAAAAAGAACACGAAATTGGATCTCGAAAACGTTGAAAAATTCAAAAATTGTCGAAAATGTTGGAAACGTCAGATATGTAAGACACGTCAGAAATGTCAAATACGTGAAAAATGTAAAAATTCGAAAAATGTAAAATTATCGAAAGTAGAAAACGTCAGATGTCAAAAACGTCGAAAATATCGAAAAGTTAGAAAATACCCTGAAAGTTTCAAAAAGGAGCACGAAAATGTATCTCGAAAACGTTGAAAAATATTCAAAAATTGTCGAAAATGTTGGAAACGTCAGATATGTAAGACACGTCAGAAATGTCAAATACGTGAAAAATGTCGAAAAATGTAAAATTATCGAAAGTAGAAAACGTCAGATGTCAAAAACGTCGAAAATATCGAGAAGTTAGAAAATACCCTGAAAGTTTCAAAAGGGAGCACGAAAATGTATCTCGAAAACGTCAAAAAATGTCAAAAACGACTAAACGAGGAAAATATTCAAAACATCAAATATATAGAAAATGCGTAAAACAAAAACGAATGTCAGATATCAAAAGTAGGAAACGTCAGATGCCAAAAACGTCTAAAATGTCAAAAAGTTGGAAAATACCCTGAAAGTGTCAAAAAAGAACACGAAATTGGATCTCGAAAACGTTGAAAAATTCAAAAATTGTCGAAAATGTTGGAAACGTCAGATATGTAAGACACGTCAGAAATGTCAAATACGTGAAAAATGTAAAAATTCGTCGAAAGTAGAAAACGTCAGATGTCAAAAACGTCGAAAATATCGAAAAGTTAGAAAATACCCTGAAAGTTTCAAAAGGGAGCACGAAAATGTATCTCGAAAACGTCAAAAAATGTCAAAAACGACTAAACGAAAAATATTCAAAACATCAAATATATAGAAAATGCGTAAAACAAAAACGAATGTCAGATATCAAAAGTAAAACGTCAGATGCCAAAAACGTCTAAAATGTCAAAAAGTTGGAAAATACCCTGAAAGTGTCAAAAAAGAACACGAAATTGGATCTCGAAAACGTTGAAAAATTCAAAAATTGTCGAAAATGTTGGAAACGTCAGATATGTAAGACACGTCAGAAATGTCAAATACGTCAAAAATGTAAAATTATCGAAAGTAGAAAACGTCAGATGTCAAAAACGTCGAAAATATCGAAAAGTTAGAAAATACCCTGAAAGTTTCAAAAAGGAGCACGAAAATGTATCTCGAAAACGTTGAAAAATATTCAAAAATTGTCGAAAATGTTGGAAACGTCAGATATGTAAGACACGTCAGAAATGTCAAATACGTGAAAAATGTAATAATTCGAAAAATGTAAAATTATCGAAAGTTCAGATGTCATCGAAAATATCGAAAAGTTAGAAAATACCCTGAAAGTTTCAAAAGGGAGCACGAAAATGTATCTCGAAAACGTTGAAAAATATTCAAAAATTGTCGAAAATGTTGGAAACGTCAGATATGTAAGACACGTCAGAAATGTCACATACCTACGTCAAAAATATAAAAGTTAGAAATGTTGAAAATTGTCGCAAGTGGGAAACGTCAGATGTCAAAAACGTCGAAAATGTCGAAAAGTTAGAAAATACCCTGAAAGGGTCAAAAAGGAACACGAAAATGTATCTCGAAAACGTTGAAAAGTATTCAAAAATTGTCGAAAATGTTGGAAACGTCAGATATGTAAGACACGTCAGAAATGTCAAATACGTGAAAAATGTAAAAGTTCGAAAAATTATCTGAAAAATTCGAAAATATTGAAAAGTCGAAAATGTTGGAAATTGAATCTCGAAAACGTTGAAAAATTAAAAAATTGTTGACAATGTTGGAAACGTCAGATATGTAAGACACGCCAGAAATGTCAATAAATTTGGAAATGTCAGATACGTCAAAAATGTAAGAAATGTCAAAAAGTTCAATACTGTCGAGAATATAGGAAAACAAAAATATACCTCAAATATTTTAAAAAACATTAAAAAGTTCAAAATCGTCGAGAATCTTGGTAACGTCAGATATGTCAGAATCGTCAAAAATCTTGAAGACGTCGAAAATGTCGAGAAGTTCCAAATTGTCGAGAATATAGGAAACGTCAGATATGTCAACGTCAAAAATGGGAAAAAAAAATCGAAATGTTCAAAATCGTCGAGAATGTTGCAGACGTCAGATATGTCAGAAAATGTAGAAAAATTCGAAAATATTGAAAGAGTCAAAAATGTGAAAAACAGCGAAAATGTGGAACAGGAAAATGAATGTAGAAAAAAATTGTCAACAACGTCAGATACGTCAAAAATGTCAAAAAAGGTCGAAAAATTCAAACCTATCAAGAATATGAGAAATATCAGATATAACAACAACGTCAAAAATGAAAAAGCGTCGTAAATGTTAAAATTGTGGAAAGTATTGGAAGCATTAGATATGTTAGAAACGCCAAAAATATCGAAAACGTGGATAATGTCAGAAATTCGAAAATATAATGGGAAAAACGTCGAAAAATTCAAAATTGTCCAAAACGTTCGAAACGTCAAAAAACAACATCGGATAGCTCAAAATCATCGACAAAATTGGGAGCGTTAGATATGTCAAACGCGTCGAAAATGTCAAAAAGTATTGAAAATGTTAAAATCCGGAAAACAAAAATTAATGAAATCGTCGAAAATTTTAAAATTGTCAAAAACATAGGAAACGTCAGATCTGTCAGAAATATCAAATTTATCAAACGAAAAAATAGAAAATGTCAGAAGATATTGAAAATATAGATCATGCCGAAAGCGAAGATGAATGATGAAAACATCGATAAGCTTAAAATTGTCAAAAATATAGAAAACGTCAAATCTGTTACAAACGTCAAATTTATCAAAGAAAAAAAATAGGAAATGTCAAAAGATATTGAAAATATAGATCATGCGGAACCGAGAATGCACGTCGAGAAGTTCGAACTTGTCAAAAATGTAGAAAATATCAGGTATACAGGGTGAACAAAGTCAAGTGAAGGGTGAATCATCAGTTGTGATATTATGAGAGGAACTAAACTTTGAACAAATTATCGTTTTGTTCTTGTTTAATTACATGAGTCCCCAGCACATATGAGAAGATATCTGGAATAAATAAATTTTCAAATTAAGAAGATATACCGCCATTGAATTAAATTAATTCTTTCTAAAGTAGAACGGACTATATATTCATAAATGTCACCATTTCGAAAGTTAAGAAAGTACGTTATACCATACATAGCTTCCTCGCTACTCGTGTGTAATATAAAACAACTTTACTTTCCGCGAGCGTTTTCTTTAAATTTTTCCGAGGCTATTTTCGTCTACCAAATGAGAAAAGTACATATTCGCTGCTGCCGAGGACAAACATCGTCCAACGGAAAATAATAATAAAACGTCGCGAAAACTGTTACTATATAGAATAAGGTAGTACCAACATGTAAGATGAAGTTTCGCCAGGAATTTTAGTAGCATCGTAAAGCTAACCAACGATCCCCTGCACTTTTGGGACGATATTCACCGAAGACCAGCTCGAACGGTAGGTGTGGGGTGTAGAATGGAGGAAGTATACGACATATATCTACGTCGATAGATGGGGAGCTCTATTCGATCTTGTACAAAAAGGACAAACTAACGTTGAGAGAGAAACATGAGGAAACTATAACTGGCAAGTTCGAACACGTTTTGTACTCCGATGTAATAAAATTGCCTCCAGTAATATGTTCTATGTGACAGTCTATTAAGGAAATTAAATTGCAACGTTGGAAACAAATAAAATAAAATCAACTTTATTGAATCAACTATCATGAAAGTATAAACGAGAAATAAGATTTTTATGGCTTTTATAAATTTAATCTATTAAATAGGATAACGATCTTATTGACTGCGCCAGAAATTGCCATCTTACGAATACTTCCGCAAACTTGTAAACAAATAAAATTTGCATGAACGTCCGGTAAACAGTTTGAATCAATTGGACGTGGGCGACGAACAGGTGTAAAACGCGATGCAAATAAATAATACGGTGCTCACCGGTAAGCATACCAGAAGATAAACCAGTGATAAAGTTTCTCCTTAGCAATTAACGCGAGCTGTCGGGATTTATTGTTTGCGAAGTTGGCATCGCCGTGTTGTATAGTCTCCGCGCTACTGGAGCGTGTGCACATATTAAGCTAACTTTACGGTTGCTGCTACACTGTGCGGTAAATCCGCGATGTCGTGATGTGTTACTACGGTGTGAAAATGTTGAATGAAAGGACTCTTTTACTTACTCAACGTTTTAGATTTTTTCTTTGTTATTGCTTTTAAGAGGTGCAAGGTCTGGGAAAACGTTAAATTTGGACATATTTGTATGCACCTTGATTCCGATAGCGGCAAAACTGTTGAGCGGCTAGAAAGGAAAGAAAAAAACAGCACATTCTACTCGTAATAAGGGAGACAATCATGAGAGCCACTGTTGACTCTACCTCCCTACTGCAGACACAAGCTAAAGCCACTTGACGTGTCCTGTTTTGGGCCATTTAAGGCATATTATAACAGGGCAATGGATGATTGGCTGTTAAACCATCCAGGAATACCACTCACCATTTATAACATTGCTGAATTACCAGGTAAGGTATTTCCTCAGGCATTTGTACCTTCCAATATAATTAAAGGTTTTGAACGTACTGGAATATCTCTTTACAATTCAGGAGTCTTCACAGAAAATGACTATCTGAGTTCATATGGTACCGATAGGCCAAATACTGAGGAACAGATTGACAAAGATGCAAGTTCTCCGAATTCAACATCAAAGACTAATAACATGAATGAAAAAGAAGTACAACAGCAAACTCTCAATTCGCATAAAATAGACGACTTCGAAGGAGCTCCATCAAACATCGTATTAAGAATTTAGTACAGCCTGAAACACCCAAAAAACTTTTAAAATTATTCGTTTCACCAGAAGAGATAAGACCACATTTGAAGGCTCAAGATCGGACTGGAACACGGAAGACAAGAATGAAGAGACAATCCACTGTTTTGACCGATACACCAAATATGAAAGAGAGACAAGAAATAGAAGACAAGAAGATGAAAAACGACGTAATTCTGGATGACTCGTCTAGCGAGAGTGATGTCGAGGCAGAGATAGTTGATGATGATTCACTCGATGACAAGACAGATTCAGGAGATGAAGAACAATATCATGTAAAATTGAAAGCGTCAGATTTTATTTTAGTTCAATATCCACTAAAAAAAAGTATTAAACACTATGTGGGTCAAATTGACAAAATAGAATCGGATGAATATTATGTTAAGTTCTTGAGGAAGACGTCAGATTCAAAATTTATTTTTCCAGAAATAAAAGACGAACGAAATAGATATTATTTTTAAAATTCGACAAATGAAAGAGCAGTTTAACAGCTTAATTTTAAATTTGATTTTTCATCTTATAATGTCAAGTAATTTTATTTGTCGCAAGTAATGTTTACTAACCTTGTTATAATAATATAATACTAAAAAAATACTAATTTTTGCAATGATCTATTCTGATTTTTCCAATGTCCCTCTATATACCATGGGGTGGTTCATATAGGTACGGGTGGTGTACACAAGGAAAAAAATTTTTTTGTTACTAAATACCTAATATCATGACAATTTGCATATACAATCCATGGAGATCCAGGGAGATACCGATAAAAAGTAGCAACATTACCAAGCTTTAATTGGTACATAAACATATAAATTATTACCAATCATTTAGGATATTTATAAAAATCAATGACAGGAATATATGGAAGAGAAGATAATCATAGAGGAAGGCACCACCGAAGATGAAAGAATGGATAACACAGAAGAAGAAATTGTAAAAGAACCAACAGTAGAGGAAGTAAATGATATTATCAATAACCTAAAAGATGAAATAATGAAATGCTATGCCAAGACGCAATTATAATACCAATACCAAAAAATGATTTAAGAAATTATGATAACTACAGAAGAATAACATTACTAAACATAGTGTACAAAGTACTAACATCAATTATATTAAGAAGGCTGAAATAGAATATCTAATAAAAAGGAGCTACCAAAACGGATTCATGATTGATGCAATTCAACAAACCAAGTTGTAGAAAAATGCTACGAAAGGGAAAATAGACTTACATTTGATATTTATCGATTTCGCGTTTGATAATTTAAAAAGGAAGATCATCTTAAATAACGACACTAGAAATGACTAATCAATATGAAATTAGATGAATCAACAATCACAGAAGAAAGGATGACCAGAATCAATGGGGAGATGGACTATCGGCGGCACTATTTAACATAATTGGAAGGAACCATACGAAGTTGTAAAATAACAGGATCCATAATACAAGTGATTGCATATGAAGATAAGAGACAGGAAAAGCTTAGAAAAAATAGTAATGAGTATAGACGAGGAAACACAAAAAGAGACCTGGAAATCAATCAAAAGAAAACGAAATATATGAAAGTGAGTAAAACAGACAGAACATGAGAAGGAAATACAAATAGAAACACAAATTTGAATAAACATTACGATAAACAAAGATAGAGAAGTGATACAAAATTGAAAGTATACAAAGCAGCAATAAGACCGTAGTCAATTATATTTTTTGAAAGAAGATAATTAGAAGAATCTACAAGAAAAGAAGATAAACGAAGATCAGTATCGACGACTAAATCAAGAGATAAGAGAAATACTAAACGGAGAAGATATAGTAAAAGAAATCAAATCGAAAAGAATACTTGGTATGGACACAAAAACAGAAAGGACGAATAATCAATAAAAAAAAAATAACAAAATGGATTCATGATGGGAGGACAGTGACTAATGATGTAAGTTGAATCACGAAATGATTAAAGGACAATTCAGATGACAATGAAAAACTGCAACCTGATTGAAAGATGAAGAAAATATATATACGAAAGGAAAAATAGACGTCAGATTTGATTTTCGGAGCTTTATATCCAAATTACAAAGACAAGTTTTTTTATATCTAAAGACTATTTGTTTGAAAATAATTTGACAAAATAAGAAATCTATTTCTGGATTAGAATAACGAAACATAATTAGGAATATCGAAAAAAATTGAAAGACAAATTCAATTTAATTTAGATGAAATCGAAAGTCATTGATAACAAATTTATGTTTGAAATATTAAATCAGAATTAAATGTGGAATAAATGTCAGATTTAAATTATGGGATGACAATGTATTGTTGTTCTGAATTGTTCAAAAGAATTTATTGTCAAATCATTTTCCAAGAACCTTGTTTTTTTTTTATATTTTAAACAATAAATCTGTTTTTTAAAGACTGGAAGGACTTTTCTTTTTCAAAGGAATATATTTAGTAGTATTTTCATATTGTTAAGAGGAGCTGAAAAAATTGTTTTTATTTCCAAGTTTATATCATTGCATCAGGTCATTACGTTTTTACTGAACGCGTCTGTGGTTTAATACGCTTTCGGATGACATACTGACCGTAACGTTGTAGGATATTTGAAATTAAATCCATCTTATTGTTACATCTTGTACATAAATAAATAAAAACTGGAATCTTTAGAAAAAATTGGATAACAGATAAATTGAAATTAGACTGATTGATTGTGGTATGGGAAAAACGAACCAGATGAAGCAAGTCCCTCCAATCAATACAATCATCACATCATCTTAATAATGCAACCAAAAAAAGAAATTGACCAAACATCAATTTAAATAGCATTACTTCCCATTACAACAAAAAGTCAACACTACATTGAAAACGAGGGGATGATTAGGAACACAAAAGCGATGTTTACCAGATTCTCCGGTAAAAACGAACTATCTCCCGATTTCAGTCACTTCATCCGATCGATCCCTCCACTCGTCCAGTAATATTTATCTAAGCATGTACTATGTATTAGGTACTATGTCAAACAATAATATTGATGACGAAATAAAAGAAATAACTTTACTCAACGAAATAAAAATAGGAGAATCGCGCAGCAAATTTGATTACCTTTAGCGCTAAATCTGTTTATGAAGGCAAATTTTCAATCGGATAATGTAGAAAGTTTCCGGGTATCTTTAATGAATGTTATTTATAGGCTCCGATTGTGTTCGTCCCCGTTAAATAGACTGATTTTAGCAAAGTTGACATATTGCAGATCTAAATTAAAACCAATAAATATCTAGGAGGATAATTTTCCCTAATTAAGTTATCAACTTTATGCGAAGTAAGATATCATCGATAATTATACAGTTTCGATTATTCAGATTGAGAACAATCAAAATTAATAAATGGCGTTATTTATTATTTAATGGTAGTTTGAAATCAAAACTAAATTATTTTTCCGAACCTAAACAATCATCTTACAAATTTTTGTATTAATTTTCAATTGAAATCTTTGAATATTTCGAAAATAGAGATACTTACGCTGCAATAGAATTATAATTTCCATTAAGAAGGTTAAATCGTTTAAATATAAAAAAAATTGTGCCGCCCTCGTAAAATTATTATTCTAACACCTGATAACGAGGATATACAATTTGACAGAACAATAAACGCAACAAATAACTGTTATTAAGTTGAAGATAATTACTTTGACAGAATTCGAATCTAAAAACATTTTGTTCTTAAAGAAAGACCAAAACACCTTTTCAGGATCAATTGAAATAAAAAAGAACAGAAGAAATATCTTAGACGTCTACTAACAATTGTCAAAGAATAAATGAGACAGTTAAAAAAAAACGGATTTTTAATGAAGATAATAGTAAAATTGAAATAAGTCAAATTTAAGGAAATTACGACGCAAAGAATGAATGGATAGCTATATGTATGTATACTTAGCAGCCATAACTATCAGATGTTAAAGAACAATTGAAACTACAGAAGAATAAACAATCTACGACTTCTATAATTTGATAGTGTCAAAAATAGAGTCAGAGTATGTAATAATAATCACCAAGAAGTAAGTATTCAATAAAATTATAACGCATGCAAATTAGCGAAATTAATGAAAATTACTTGGATCAAGAGAGACCAGAGAAAAAGGAAGTAACGATGCATAAGATACCAAGTTGTAAAAAATGCTCAAAATGAAAAATATGAAAACAAGCGTTTGGAAAAAGGAAGACCATCTTGAAGGAGTAACGACACTAGGAATATCAGAAAAAATTAAAAGACAATCAATATGAAATTAGATGAATCGAAAGCAGCGGTAATCACAGAAGAAGGATGACAAATGCAATAAAACAAACAAAAGAAGTAAAGATGGACTATCGGTGGCACTATTTAACATAGCATTGGAAGAAACCATACGAAGTTGTAGGGCAGGTAAAGCTTAGAAAAAATAGTAATGAGGATTGACGAAAGCACGAAAAGAGACCTGACAATCAAAAGAAAACGAAATAATGAAACTGAGTAGAAACAGATGAGAAGGAAATACAAATAGAGAACACAAATTTGAACAAGTCCAAACCTTCAAGTATCTTGAAACAATTATAAGTAATAAAAACGATAGAAGTATAGAAATAGCGCAAAGATATAAGGAAATTATGAGAAGTAAAAAGATAAGTGGGAAAACAAAATTGAAAGTATACAAAGCAGCAATAAGACCGTAGTCTTGTACGCTGCAGAAACTATGCGTATTACAAACGAGGATGTAGAGAACGTAAGAGTTTTTGAAAGGAAGATAATTAGAAGAATCTATTAGAAGAAGACCAAAGAAGATAAACGAAGATCAGTATCGACGACTAACTAATCAAGAGATAAGAGAAATACTAAACGGAGAAGATATAGTAAAAGAAATCAAATCGAAAAGAATACGTTGGTATGGACACAAAAACAGAAAGGACGAAGAATCAATACCAAAAAAAAATAACGAAATGGAAACCTCAAGAAAGTGGAGCAAAAGGAAGACCTAAAATAAGATGGGAGGACCAAGTGACTAATGATGTAAGGGCATTGGGAATCACGAAATGGCGAGAGATGATAAAGGACAGAAGGGTACGGAAGCAAATAGCAGATGAAGCAATGAAAAACGACAAACACAGGAAAGTGGAGAAGAGTGACGAACCGCCCCACAAAAACAGTCAGAAGAGCTCAAAGGAGCGGCTCCAATTCCGCAAGGAATATATAGCCAGTTATATACATATGTATATAGGTAAAAATATTTACTGGAGATCCAGAATAAGGGTTTCGTGAAAAGAATCAAAACGCAGTCAAATTCTGCTAAGTAACGTTTCGGAGCTTTTATTCTCCTTCTTCAGACATAAGCAAGATTGACTAATTAAATAACCAAAGCTCACAAAGTGGACATACCCAACATTCATGACAATTTTTTTATATCTATCATCACTATTTGTAGTGTTAGAAAATTTTTTAATTATTAAGGACGAAAAAACATGTTAAAATTTGATTAAAATCTTTAACAGACTAAACACAACATTTTAAAATTATTTAAAATAAAGTGTGTTATTTTACCAGTGGATTTCTGGATCTCCAGTAAATATTTTTACCAATTTAACGACGATAAGTGTCAGCAAATTTATCATTCCGAACTTCATATGTATATATATATATACAGTACGGTCGACCGTCCTAGGGTCAGTCGATGTCATCCGAACGGGTATGCAAAACACCACAGACGCGTTCACAGACAGGTTCAGGTTCTTGCTGTCAATTTGACAGTATCGGTCCTTTGTATGTATTTACTACTATTAACGTGCCATCGAAAAAATAAACATAATTGGTGTAGGCTATGTAAATGGTTTTGATCGTTGCTTTAGCTACTACCACATAATGACATTTATTATTTGAAATTTTATTGTAACCAAAGTTTATAACCTCAAATTAAATGTCAAGGAATAAATGTCATTATCTGAAAGTGGCTAAAGTAACAATCCATTCACATAGCCTACTCTAATTATGATTTTTTTTCGATGTGTCTATATAATACTACATTACTGTTTGTATTTACTACTATGTATTGTTGTTCTGAATTGTTCATTTCAGCTTGGAGATCGTTTTGAGAATTTATTGTCTTAAGTTTCCCTTTATCCTGATTTTCCATAGAACCTTGTTTTTTTTTTATATTTTAAACAATAAATCTGACTTTTTTCAAAGCAATTTATATTATTTGTGGAAGGACTTTTCTTTTTCAAAGGAATATATTTAGTAGTATTTTCATATTGTTAAGAGGAGCTTGAGAATATTTATCTCTTTTTAAAATTGTTTTTATTTCCATAAGAATTGCAGTTTATATCATTGCATCAGGTCATTACGTTTTTACTGAACGCGTCTGTGGTTTATTGCATACGCTTTCGGATGACATCGACTGACCGTAGGACGGTCGACCATACTGTATATATTTAGGATATTTGAAATTAAATCCATCTTATTGTTACATCTTGTACATAACAGTTACAATAAAAACTGGAATCTGAAGTTATATTTCAGGCCAAAGACAAAGGTTGGATAACAGATAAATTGAAATTAGACTGATTGACTGTGGTATGGGAAAAACGGTCAAGTTCAATTTCTTTGTAGATGACAGCAAGGGCTTAGGGTAACCCTCCAATCAATACACACATCATCACATCATCTTAATAATGCAACCAAAAAAAGAAAAAATTGACCAAACATCAATTTAAATAGCATTACTTCCCATTACAACAAGAAAGTCAACACTACATTGAAAACGAGGGGACGGGATGATTAACCAGTTCCACCAACATACGAACACAAAAGCGATGTTTACCGGATTCTCCGGTACAAACACACCCAAATCAAACACGCCTCTAACCGAACTATCTCCCGGCATTTCAGTCACTTCATCCGATCGGCTCTCTCCCTCCACTCGTCCAGTAATATTTATCTAAGCATGTATGTATTAGGTACTTTTGATGTCAAACAATGGAATATTGAAAGGGGACGAAATAAAAGAAATAACTACCGTTCTCTCCAAGTTACTCAACGGAGTCGGTCGTGCTTAATTAAAAATACATGCCCCTCATTCTAGCACGTAAGAGGAGGATCGCGCAGCGAAAGGGTGAACAAACAATTAAGATACTTTAGCGCTAAATCTGTTTACGCTGCGTGTTTCGTTTATTGTAGGGTTGAGGTCGCGTGGCTTCCGCGGTCGCCGCTTGCATTTCAATCGGATACACAAAGCTGTATGTAGAAAGTTTCCGGGGTAGTCTTTAATGTAAGTTTAATGTTATTTATAGGCTCCGATTGTGTTCGTCCCCGTTAAATAGACTGATTTTAGCATTAGAATGAGTTGACATACTTGCAGATCTAACCATTAAAACTACAATAAATATCTAGGAGGATAATTTTCCCTAATTAAGTTATCAATTCTTTTTCTTTATGCGAAGTAAGTAGATATCATCGTATAATTATACAGTTTCGATTATTCATACGATTGAGAACAATCGCAATTAATAAATGGCGTTATTTATTATTTAATGGTAGTTTGAAATCGTCGGAACAACTGCTGAAATTATTTTTTCCGAACCTAAACAATCATCTTACAAATTTTTGATCAGCTAAACCATTAATTTTCCTATTTCCCTATGCACAGTTTAAATCTTTGAAACCGCTATTTCGAAAATAGATCTTTCTGTATACTTACGCTGCAATAGAATTACCTCAGATTTCCATTAAGCAACAACGGTTATTATTTTTATCGTTTAAATATAAAAAAAAAAATTGTGCCGCCCTCTGTTGGTACATTTTTCATTGATACTTTCTTAATTGAAATTAAAATTCTAACACCTGTCATAGAGGAATTAGGAAGACTGTTCATACAATTTGACAGCTGTCAACAATAAACGCAACAAATAACTGTTATTACAGCTTGACACCCACCGATAGTACTTTGACAGCGACATTCGAGTATCGAACAAAAATGAAAAAACATTTTGTTCTTATAATTTGACAGCTGTCAAAAATGCTTAGACTGCGGCTGTCAAAACACCTTTTCATAGAGTCAATTGTAAATGACAAAAAGAACAGTCAGTAGTAATTGAAACTGTATCTGACAGCTGTCAAAAATACTTAGATTGTTAGAGCTGTCTACTTTTATCTTATCGATTATAATTGTCAAACTCGTACAATAATAGTGTTGTAATAAATGAACAACTGTCATAAATATTATGACAGTTAGATCTGTAAAAAAACGTAACAAGTGATTTTTATGACAATCTAACATCTATTTTGACGGTAATAATCGCTAAAATTGTAAAAAAAATAAGTCCTAGGTACAGGGTTTAAGGAAATTACGACGCATGCAAGAATGAAACGGCGGAAGTTTTATAATTTGACAGCTGTCACATATGTATGTATACTTAGACAGCCATAACTATCAGATGTATAAAGAACAACCAATTTTGCCATTGATTAATGTATTTTATCAGTTAGAATTGACCGAAATAAACAATCTACGACTTCTATAATTTGACAGGTGTCAAAAATAGAGTCAGGGTATGTAATAATAATTACCAAGTAAGTCTTGTTTTTACAATTCTATAGTAAATAAAATTATAACGTTTAAGCGACTTTACGACGGACAGCTGTCAAAATTACTTGGATTGTAAAAGATCAGAATATTATGTCATTAGATCTGTAAAATAAAAATTATAACGCATGCAAAATGAAACGGCGAAAATACAGCTGTCACGAAATGTAAAAAAACAACTGCTCATTTTGATAAGTTACAAATAAAAAATGCGACTTCTACAATTTGACAGCTGTCAAGAATAATACTTGGATTGTAGAAGATCAGAAATATTATGTCAGTTAGAAAATTACATGCTCAAGAAAATTATTGACGAAAATGAAATAACGTATAACTATTTTTTACCATGTGTTCAAAATTGACCGAAATAAACAATCTACGACTTCTATAATTTGACAAAAAAAATAGCTCAGGGATATTTTAATAATAATAAATCGTTATTTTTACATTCTATAGATTCAATAAAATGACACAAATTAGCTTGGACGATTAAGAAAATACAAAGTCAAAAAATTTTCAATTAGATGTAAAAAACATTCAAGAAAATTATAACGCGTGCGAAAATGAAACGGCGAAAATTTTAAAATGAAACGGCGAAAATTTTATAATTTGACAGCTGTCACATATACTTAGACAGCCAGAACTATCAGAATGTACAAAAAACAACTGCTCACTTTTGCCGGTGATAAGTGTATTTTTTTTAGTTAAAATTGACCGAAATAAAAAATGTACGACTTCTACAATTTGACAGCTGTCAAAAATAGAATCAGAGTAATAATAATTACCAAGTAAGTCTTATTTTTACAATTCGATAGGATTCAATAAGATTATAACGCATGCAAACGTTGAATCGATGAAAATTAAGCGACTTTCCGATTTGACAGCTGTCACATATACTTGGAAAATTGCAACTTTTCAGAATCTAAATCGGAAACTTATTTTGTCATCCTTATAATCGAATAAAGTGAAAAAATATGATAGCTTGATAGCTTTCAGAAATATTTTGACAGATACGACCTTCAAAGTAAAAAAGAAATAGTTCCTTTTACCTTGATGTAAAAGGAACTATTTTTTTCAAAAATTAAACAGCGCACAAGCTGATTTTGCAAGTCCGCAAGATAAATACTGTTTTTTGTATAATTTGACAGGTTACAGATATATTTTTCAGTGGAATAACTATCAAATCTCAACAACAATTATTTTGGAACTCGCTATAATTTGACAGCTCTTAGAGATACCTTTACAATTACAATTGGCTAAACTAAGAAAATACTGTATCTATAATTGGACAGCTGTCAAAATAAATGTTATGTTTCTATATTTTTCAACGGAATAACTGTCAAATCTCAACAATAATTTTGGGAGCCTCTATAATTTGATAGCTGTCAGAAATACGGTATCCATAATTGAACGATGATGTCAAAAATATATGTTCGTCATAGTTTAATCGTGTACGAAAAAATTATCTACAACAACCTCGATTAAAATACTGCCTTTACTATTTGACAACTATCAGAAATAATTTGACAGTTTTGTTAGCTTAATAACTTTACGTCTGTCGAGTAGATTTTGTAGTATTTTGACAATTACAAGTATTAGTCAATAGTAAAAAAGACAATTTGACACCTGTCAGAAATAATTAACACTTTTTAGGATTAGACAGCTGTCAAAAATATAGAAATAATAAAACCGAATTTTTATAATTTAGTAGCGGATTTTACCAACTTTATCAATCGGCCTACTTCCGGATCCCTCTCGCACTACGCAAAAAGATTTTCGTTTGTTTTGACATGAGACGACACGCGCGGGAATTGCACGAACTCAAACAAAAAACCGGGGAGCAAGCCGCCGGGGTAGCAGGATAGTCGGCAGCGATGCAAGAGAAACGTAGCACCGACCGAGAGGGGGCCCGTTGTTCAGTTGTTTGCGGACTTAACAGGCTGCATTGGTGCGCGAAGAAAGTGGAAATCATTTTTTTATGAGTACGTGTATACTTTTGTGTGTGTGTGTGTGTGTGCTTCACTCAAACTCCACTCACTTCCCTTTCTATTTCGGCACGATGATAGTCTGTGTTATATTGGCCGTCTCTTTAGGATTCCCCGACAATTGAAAAATATTGCGATGCCTACGTGGGCGTTCGGTAAACGAAAAACTCGACGTTCTTCTTATATATTCAGCGCACGTATCACTGAGATGTGTGTATGTGAATATCTCGAATTTGGTGAGAGAATGTCGAGATTGTCTTTTATATGAGTGGGGTTATATAATAATAAGTGTTTTAGAGTGTTTTATTTTTTCGGGATATATCCAGATCTAGATAATATTTCAAATCTATTATATTTCCAGTAGTCGGTCAAATAAAAAAAGGAATTATTTAAGAAATCAATTTATTTCAGAACATAAATTATTCTGTTTTCAGTTGTTGTTTGGCAATCACTACTAAGTGAGAGAGACAGCAGAGGTTATGAACATGTTCAAAGAAAGTGTTTATCACGACTTGAAAGAATAAAAACCTAAAACTTTGGAACAACATTCGAAACAACTAGAAGAGCAATTTCGGCAATTTTGACAACATTTCAAGTTTTCAACAACTTTTAAATTATTCAAATTTTTATTTTGAAATCTTGGCACGATCTTTGAAAAAAATTGGAAGGAAAAAGAATGATGGAAGGTTAAGTTTGAAAGTGTTCTTTTGTGAAGAACAACCTTCAACAACTTTCAAAGTTCAATCAATAAATAGAGCCAGCAAAATTTTGTTTTGTCCTCAATTATTTCAAGAAAACTAGAAAACAAAAGCCTTACAAGAATATTCAAGATTACTAAAACAACGACTAACTTTCAAAATTTCCATTCTCGAGGGGGAGAGAGAGAGGTGTCTAACAAGATTTAATTTTTTGGCATATATTTTGAAGCTTTGATTTCAAAACTTTGGAACAACTAGAGAGGCAACTCCCAAATAATAAAATTTCATTTTATTTCGTTAGCTGATGGCCCCCTGTATGGGGTAACCGACTAAAACGGAACCTAAGGAAAACTACTGAGAAAGCAGAGGACAAACAAGCTTCTAGAGGGTGGTATGGGAAGAAACGTTGAAAGTCAAGAGAAACTGGCTACTTGTGCAAAGTTTTTAAAATTGCAAGACCCAAGAACACCAAAACTATAACTTTAGATACCTAGCGGACGACAACGCACTTGTAAGGCAATGGACTAAGAAACTAATCCCAAACTTGAGATGTTGGGTTCAATGTGTACATAACACAGTTGACTACCATCTCAGATAGGTCCTGACAGGACACATGATATTCAGATCATACCATCACACCATATTGTGGTGCACGGTGGATAGCCACAAAACAAGGAATCAACAGAAAACTAGGATTAGAAATTACACATTGTAGATGTCCTAGAGGACGATTCCATGGAATGCTTGGGTGGTTTTTAGTGAGTCGGACCTCATTGGCGGTCCCCTACTGCCAAAAAAATATATACATTGTTTAAGAATGTAAACATAACTTCAATTTCTTCCACTAAAGAAATGTTTTAAACGAAAATATAATAATTTATATTCTGGAATAAATATTATAAGTAGAATCATAAACACACAATTACAACTAATTTATTTCGTAGCTGAAATAGACCGATGTGTACTGTAATCTTTTACCTTTTACGTAAATAAGTAACCTAATCAATAATACAGACGATTTCATCGATGTAGGTGGACAATTTAGTGTAATATTTATATGAGTAAGCGGTAAACAGGTCGATCTGGCGCCAGTAATTTAAACGAAAGGAAAAAGAGATACCTCAATATTAGATATATATAATAACAGAATCACATCTAGGCAACGCAAGCTTAAAGCTGAAGACGTGGAGTTCGGTCCATTGTTAAATTTCGCTCTTGTTGCTAAACTATGTTACATATTATGTATAGAAATGTATATAACGTTATGTACTATATACATTCATACATCAGAGGGAGCCAAAAGCCCGAGTTAGTATAGTACTTTGAGTTATGTGGACACTTTATCGTAGGAGGCAATTTATTATGTAAATGAGACAGATTAAATCAACATGATATATATTTATTTCACAATTCCTTCGCGCTGAACACAATACCCTGGTAGAATACGATAGTTAAGAGATGGACTATCATGTGGGTTATGGTCTATTTTGTGTGTGTCTGTATTTAAATAGAATAATATTTATTTCTAAAGATGTTACGATTCTATTGTTTCGTAATAAAATAATAGTTTCGTAATTCGATTTTTATTATTTAACACAGACTCAAAAATTTATCGTGGAAATGAAAAGATACTTTGCAGACATGGACACGTTTCTAATTTTAATTAATTACTATAACGCAACACATTTAATGTAAAATACTGATGTTTAGAAGAAGACAGTCAAAGAATGGCAAGCACATAAGATAAATTCCATCTTAACGAAGACAACATCCTGCCCTTTATTAGAAACAGTATTAAATAACGACAAGTTGCCCGAATCAGAGCGTTTGATTATTCGGGACACATATTTCGAGAGCCCATGCGTTGGGGTGTCTGGATTTGATAGATTGAGATTAAGAGAAGAGAGAGGTCAAAAAAACTTCTTTTAGATGTTCTGTACAACTATACTGGATGTTGCATCCATTCTGTTGGTCACCCAATATATTTTACTGTAGCAAAAGGAAACCCTTACTCAAGTCAGTTCTAATACGTGAAGATTGAAGCTGTTCCTTTAAAACAAAGATCTTCAACATTTTCAAGGCCAAGTCATTCAAGGGAATTGAAGTTAATTTCGCGTGTCCCTTTTTTTTCAAAATCTTGTGGAGGGACCAACTTCATATATGTCTCATTTCAGGAAACGTGCATGGTACAAAATTGAAACCTTGCAAAAATATAGAAGAATGGTAGAACAACCTGAAACAAGTTGGAAATATTTGATTTTTTTTAGGAGAGGGGGGAGTGGGGAACAACTAGAACCTGGAACAATACATTATGAAGGAAATAAAGACGACCTATGTGGTATTACTTTAGCTAATGACTTGGAAGAAAAAGTAAACGATGACGAGGAAAATAAAAATCTGGAAGAATGCTTGAAACCTTTTAAAGGAAACATAAACTTGAAAGATTACTCTCATAAACAGGTTAACGACAAATCAAAAAGTTCTTTTTTGAAAGTTGTTCTAGAAAATGGGGCTACAAAAACAGTTAAAAAAAACGTCACTATGTTGGTTGTTGGATAAAGAAATCCCAAATCTAAGTTCTGACAGACTAGCAAGATTCAAATCAAGAACAAACACCAAGACTGTCAGTGGTAAAATATGTTCTTACAGTGAAAACCTCCGCAAAAAGCATCCATAAAAAATGATGATGATTTTTCTGATGAATGTATCAGTACAAAAAATTTGAAGGAGAAAAACCATAGGTACCAAAATTGAAATGGAAAATATTATGCTGTAATGTACTATACAGCCAAAGCTATCGGTGAAAAAAGAAAAGATGACGAAGATAAACAAAAAATTAAAATTAAATTCCTGAAAGAAGAGTTGGAAGATTATGTATTGCCTAAGCAGGACGGCATCCAAGAAGTTGAAGAAGAACACATTTTTTATAGTCCGATTCAAATTCTTGGATGTCAACCGTTAAAACCATCAAGGGCAGACCTAAAACCTTGAGATTGCTTTGTTGTTATATGTTTTTATATAATCAACTGTTAAGATTTTTTTTTATGTTTCTATAACTTCTAGATTTTTTTTTGTTTCTTGTACTATGTCTTATAAACCAGTCTTTTCAATGTTATATCTGTGACTCTGTTGACTCTGCATCATAGATCATACGAGGGAGCGTTTTTATATTGGCGGAATGGGGGATAAGGGGTGGAAATAAAAAAACCAAATTATTTTTCTTTTTCAATATATTCACCTGCAAGACGGATACATTTTTCACATCTTTCAATTAATTTATTTTTATACCCTCATAAAAAAATGATTTCTCTTTATCTGCAAAATACGCCGAAACTGCCTCCTTGACTTCATCATCGGCAGTAAATTTTTTACCCCGCTGCTCTTTTTTCATTTTCGGAAATAGGTAATAATCACTCGGGGCCAGGTCTGGGCTGTAGGGTGGGTGATTCACAATTTCGAAGCCCACCTTATGCAGGGCAGCTAACGCAACGCGGCTCTTGTGGACGGGCGCGTTGTCGTGCAAAAGCAGCACACCTTTCGTCAATTTTCCCCCTCTTTTCTCTTTAATGGCTTCTCTTAGTCGCTCTAATATTGAAGCGTAATATTCTCCGATTATAGAAACACCTTTATCTTTATAATCAATCAACAATATTCCTTCCGAGTCGCAAAATACCGTTGCCATGAGTTTCCCAGCTGATTGTGACACTTTAAATTTCTTGGGAGGTGCTGTGCCCTTTTTATGCCACAGCATGGAGTCTTGTTTGGACTCAGGTTCATAATGATGGACCCAAGTTTTTCGTCTCCAGTAACAATTCGACTCAATACCATCCTTGTCTTCATTACAGAGGTCCAAAAAATGCACGCGAACACTCTACGCGCTGTTGTTTTTGCGGCGGCGTGAGCATTCTCGGCTGGCGTGGTCACCTCAATGCTCCTGCCCGGCCTCGGGTCGTCTTCAAGGGATTCCCTTCCTTGTTTAAATAAACTATGCCACTTGTACACCATGCTGGTTTTTCCTGGACAAGAGTCGCCGTAAACCAATGACATCTCATTCAGTATGGTCGCAACTGATTTTCCTTGCCTGGTAAGGAACTTTATAACGGCACGATATTTTTTCCATATTTCACTTTTCACTCTTGATTATGTTACTTGGTTGACGATAGCTCAAAGACTAACTGTCTAATAACAATGAAACTTCGTATTTATACTAATTATGAGTCGCTGCACAGGCCACGCCCCCAATGCGCCTAATCACCCACCTACAACCCGTTCATTCCGCGAATATAAAAACGCTCCCTCGTATATTGTGCTTCATCACACATGTCATTTATAGATTTTAGCCTTGAGCAGTAATACTCCAATTATACTACTGCATTGGCATCATATGAATAAGAAACTAGCCATTGTAATGCATTTCATACTCGATTTCATACAATTCCATATTTCTCAAGTTTTTCAATTAAAAATCCCCATTCAGACTATACCTTACTTCCTCTAAAAATTTTAGAATGCTATTAATTAACTGAAATATATGTAGCTGGTTGATCAACTCTGCAAATATAGAGGAGCACCAAGGAAACCCGAGGAGATCTACGAAAATCCGAGGAGATCCAAGGAAATCCCGAGGGAGGCAATGTTTTGCCGCAGAAAATCTCAAGTGGTTACCAGCTTAGAGGAAGCACATTAAAGTTTTTCCTTTGGTTCCATCACACTGCATTCGGAAAAACTCTAAACGAATGTATTTAGAGAAAAGCTTGAGTATCCGGAAACTGTACCAATATCGAGATATTTTTAATTTAGAATTTAATATTGCTTTTCACAAACGTAAGAAAGACCAATGCGATTTATGCAATGCCTATGACATGGCTACTGAACAAATAAAATCAAATTTGCAATTAAATTATGACAATCATCAGAAAAACAAGGATGTAGCTCGGTCTCTTAAAAATGCTGATAAAGAATTAGCACTTAATGACAAAACAATGTTAGTAGCCTATTTCGACCTCCAAAAAGTTGTCAAAAGTAAATGTTTTTTAGGCAACAATAGCGGTTTTTGCTATACATTGCATGAACAAATATCTGGACGAGGGCCGTATGAAATTGTTAGTTGTATATTGGTCTTTATGAAGTTGCATGCAAATATGGGAATTAAGAAGTTCAACGAAAAAGTGTCTATCAGCAAGATCAGAGAGATAAGTTTTAGTTCTATAACCCCAAATACAGTTGCATTCAGATACTCAGACGGGGGAGGGGAGGGGGCAGGGATTAAAAAGTTAAATTTAAGAAACGAAGTGCGAGGACGACGACCAATTCAAAGCATTGAAGATTTGCCTCTTCTTCATACTACATATCTATCAAAAGATAAGTAAAAATTGGATGGACTGCTATCACTTTGTAAAAACAATAATATTCCGTTCAGGTATCATGGATTTTATAAATCCCTATCTGCAAAAAACAGTGGTGTCGCAAAGGCAAGAAATTCAATAAAAATATCTAAAAACCCGAAAATGCCAGTAGATAAAAGAAAAACAATAATATCAGTTCTTGACGAACACAAGGAACATTTGTAACATTTTTACTAATAAAATTCCAATGAAAACCATAGTAAGTAGGTCATAAAGTACATACATCAAAAGTAGAAAAAATTTTAACCAAATACTTAAATAATTGTTTACAAAAAATAAGATCTTTGACAGGTTTCAATAATGATCGATAATTCCCTGATTTTGACATTGACATTCAAAGATTCAATGCATTTTTTCTCAAAACTGTAATTTTTGAGTTACTACAATTTTCGTTGAGAGAGTCGAATTATTGTTAAAATTAACTTAAACACTTTGTATATCGAAAAAACGGCGTTCAAATTGGATCAGATTGACTTATTTTTTGCAACACCCTGTATTGACAAATTTGGAAATATGTGTTACTTAACGTATGTTTAGTAAATGATGGACAATATTTTCAACATCTCATGCGGTTTCTTATTATTTATGATGAAAAAAAAATATTAAAATAAATGTAAACTCAATACAAGTAACTGTGTAAAAAAATTATGTTAAAAACTTAATATTATCCGAAATTATTTCGAATTTGACATTTGACATGTTACGTCATTGTCATTGTCATTACTGTTCCCATTATACAAAATAAAAACTTAACTGACATTTCAGCTGTCAATATTCTAACCTAACTTTTCGAAAAAAAAATCGACTTAATCACTTACCTTTCCACCGCCCTGAAACTGCTTCTCACAACCAAATTTTCTTCGAAGAACACTTTGCAAACCTCGAGTTGATACACGCCTTCTCAAACCAAACAACTTCTTACGCACAGTTCCTACTTCCAAGTTTAACAAAACTTTTAAGTTTGACCTTGTATAGGTATATAATTTTTTTTAATATAAATTTTACACAAAACGTCTTGAAACTTTAAAACAGTTCACTTTTATTTCGAAATCCACCATCTAAGATCGCGATAGAGTTTTTTTTCAGTTATCATCTTAAGAAACCCCGTCCGCCGCGGAAACGTACGTCCTGATTACGCGACGTCGCGCTTGCAACTAGATATCGGAGCGCACCCTTCGCTTCGTATCCCGCCGATTTGCGTGCGAGTGCGATCCGGGATATCGCGGACTACCATCGTCGCGCAGATCTGAGGATGCTACTACCACCGTGGAACCTGGATCCAGGTCGAAAATGCTCGACGTAAATCGGAATAAATGTACACACTAAATAGGATGATTGCTTTATGAGAAATCATATTTTGAAAGTTCTAAAAAAATCCTCGCAAAAAAAAGTTCAATAAGATGCACGCAGAACTAACAAACTTAAGCATCTCCCATAATTCCTTGCGCTATGACGACAAATGTCAGTTTGTACATAAATCTATGCGTCTTTTCTATGTTTGTTTATATTATTTTTATTACGGTTATTTTAAAAATTAATGTAAAAGTAAGCTAGTAAGTAATTTTGTGTGGTGGATAAATTCTTTGTGAGTGTTCTTAACTATATACTTAGTCCCAAGTGAAAGAAATTGTGTACTATCCAGAAGCGAGTTGCCGCATAGAAAAGTACGTAAGTAATTACATTATTATTTCCTTATTCAATTCTGTTGCCATGGTTTCAATGTATCTACATTTTTAGTAATATCATTTTAATTGTCAGATTGCATTAAGTTAACTACATATATAGGTACATGTACATATTAATAACAATAGATTGATGCATCCTGCAAATTGAAGTGGTCTTTTTCGACGTAGTAGCAAAAGAAATATACATTTTTCTCTAAACCGGTTGAAGATAAATGGGTACATTCTTATATAAAAAGAACGAGAATTTAATTTTACATCCAACCCTGTACACAGATATAGGGTGTCCCATTTAAAAAGACAAAGTTATTTGCGTTTAAATGTTGGCGCCAATAACTGTATGTCAACAACCCACTAAACACCAAACAAGTTTTAACTAAAACACCGACGCGTTTCAACAGCAATGCTATCACTATCAAGGTGATAATAAAACTAAATTAAAATAAAATCTACAAAAACAGGTAACCTAAATGTTATGCACGCTCAATCCGATACGATATTTTTATATATTTCTAAACTTTCGAAAACATTTAGAAACTTACAATTGTTTATTTGTCTAATTAATTTAACATTCGTATGATCGATGTTATAATCAGTTTCAAAAATGTGTTGAGCAACGCTTGATTTCTCAATTCTATTAAATCTAAGATTAGCCATGTGCTCTTTGAATCTAGTTGAGACTGCTCTCCTGGTTTGCCCGATATATTTTTGATCACAATCTTTACAATTGATTTCGTAAATACCTGACTTTTCTAAAGGTTGTATTTTATCTTTAGGGTTACCGATGAGACTTCGTAAACTAGTCCCAAAACTGTAAACTATTCCGAGATCTAGCTCTTTGAAGATTTTACTCGAACCTTTAGTGATAAAGGGAGCGTAAGGGAGGGTCATAACGGGTAAAGCTTTAACATCCTCTCGAAAAGTCGTAGATTCTTTCACAGTTTTCTTATAATTAAACTTCCTAATTAACTTATAGATATGCTGAGGCTGGAAACAATTACAATTGGCCGCATCTTTTATAATTTTAAGCTCTTTCTCATACCTCGCCTTGTTCAAGGGAAAAGTGAGAAGTCTGTGGACCAAAAAATTCAGGCTTGCCATTTTGTGTTGAGCACAATGATGGGAATCTGAAGGAATGCAGCGAAGTGTACTGGTTTCCTTTCTATACACGTCAAACCCTAATCTATTGTTATTTCTAATTACTAAAGTATCTAGAAAGGGTAGCTGACCGTTTTGTTCTCTTTCACAAGTGAACTTTATGGTTTCGAACCGATTATTTAATTTATTGAGAAAATCATCAATATTACATTTTTTTGTGAACTATTGAAAATAGTAAACCAATTCAAGACGTATCAATTTGCGCAAACCAAAATTTTCTACCCTTTTTAGTTTCGATCGTACAGCAATTGAAAATTTTTGATAAAATATTTAAGGTCTTAATAAAAGTTACTTAAAATATCAAGTAGAATCTAAAAAAATATAATAGATAGGGTGATCCATTTAAAATAATAAAGTTACATACGTTTTTTCTATAATTGGGTCACCCTGTATATTTGAAAATATTTTCCAGGTATGCGTCGTTTAAATAGGGACAATTTTTATTTGAAACTTTTTTCTATATACCATAAAATAAACAAATTATCAAAGAAACCGCTTAAGCTGAAAGTTTTTGTAGTTAGTTCATTCTACTCTATCGCATACTTTGATTTTCTACGACTTTCAATTGTTTCGAGATATGACGTCATTGGTAGTTTTTTTAAACAGATCATCCTGTATATTTGAACATTTTTGGTTAGACACATTTTCAAGAATTACAATCATATACAATTTATATCAACATATAGCAACAAGAAAATATTGAAAACAAGACATTTTATAATAAATGTTCAAATTAATGAGCTTCAGCAGCCTGACAGTATTCTAGTCTATCAAGGAAGGACCTTAATGACATCTGAATTACGTCTTGTCCTATCTATCTTCACATACTTAATATTAAGTTAGTCAATATTTAAATTTTATACTAGATTTGGGTACTTGAAGAGTTAATCAAGATGAACTGTAAAATTAAAATTTAAAATCTATTTATTAGACAGACAACTATAATAAATCCAATATTCATTTTGTATAACATGTTTTCTTACTGTCTGTAAATTGAAAATAACTTGTTTTTATAATAAATAGACAAACTGTTTTTATCAGCCGATGTGAAAAAGGGCTGGAGCAGAGATGCAGAAAATGGTTGGTCACATAGTTTTTATTCAAAATACATTAATAGTTTTTTATACAAACATACATCCTTTTTTTATTGAGGTAAAGAATAAAGTAAAAACTTCTTTCTCTCCCATACAAAATTTTCAATTCAAATTTAATTATTAACAGACTGTGGACAGTACAGACATTATTAAATAATATAAATTAATGACTTATTAAGAAATTTATTGGTTGAGATACCTGGGCTGTTAAATAATACATACATGAATTTTTATTAATACATATATTGCATTTTAAAGTTTGCAGGATTGTAAAATTAAATGAGTTATCATTAATAATTTAGGAGGATAGAATTTGACGATTAATTAATAACAAAACGAATAAATAAAACACAATACGGTTATAAAAAATAAATATTTGGAAAACTTACAATTCAATAGTATACTTACAAATATATTGTAGGGTTATATGTACACTGATCGTCAAAAGTAATGTCTTCCCTAAGTTCTTTAAGTAACCATGCTGATTTGTTAGTAATGCCTTACTATTAGATAAGAACTGAAGTAGCTGAGACTTCAAAATCTTTGCAAAAACCTTCGACAATAACTGAACAAACGAATGCAAAAAATTGACATGAAAACGTACCGAAATCTTGCATTTTTATCATTTGTTTTTCGTTTTTTTTAATTTTTCTACAAAAGAATAACTGTGAACGAAAAAGTAAAAAGTTAAAGCACGTTTTGAATATTTCTGTTTGTTCGGACGCTCCTGAAATTAAAAACAAAACAAACAAAGATTTTCTTAAATATTTCGAAAACGAATCGATCAATTTAAAAAACTAAACGCCAAAATGTAGTGTTTCAAATGACTATTAAAATGAGGTACTACTCGATACCCCTTTCCATTTAAGATTTTTAAGGGGACAGCTCCAGGGCGTAGGGTGTTCAAGTAGGTGAGCCAATTTTTGCATCAGAATTTGTTCCCCTCGATAATACTTCTTAGGTGTTTCAGGAAATTTTTCATAATTTTCTAGATTTCCAGAAATTTACATGATCTGATAACTGAGTTTCATTATTTACAATTGGAAATTTGAAGACTGTTCTCACATAAATATTATCAATACAGGTAATGTTGAATACTTAACCTCAACTGTCATTTAATATGCAAACATACACAGTCTATCTCAAAGTAAACAGAACTTTTTAAAAATAAGAACAAAAAAATGGGCTTTTCCGTTCCGATAGACTAATTTGCACGACTTGATAGCATTTCAAATGAGGATTTTAGATCGTTGGCGGGCATGGCTCTGAGAATGTTGATCCACGCCTTTTGGATGGCCGGAACGTTAGCATAAATCATGCCCTTCATTGGCAAATGAAGTTTTCCGAACAGATAGAAGTCGCACGGAACTAAATCAGGTGAATATGGAAAATGGTTGACCAACAAAATACGATTTTTTTTTTTTCAAAAAATCGGTTGTGCAACCTCCTTCCTCACGATATTCTGGCCGAATGCGACCAAAACACCAAGATAAAATGGTGCGTTAACCGTTGTTTCCTGTTGTGGAACGAACTCATGATGAACAATACCCTTTGTAAAAACAAATGAGCATTTTCACTCGTTTTTTTGGCCTCCATTCGGAACTTTGAAGCTTCGTTTCCGTATCATATTGGAAACACCACATTTCGTCACCATTAATAATAATGTAAAGGAAGTTTGGCCTCCTTAACGATGCCCTTGCAATGTTGGATTCTGAGCAATTTTTCGACACAAAAAGTGAGCACACACC
Source organism: Holotrichia oblita (assembly GCA_023690525.1). Classification (NCBI taxonomy): domain Eukaryota; kingdom Metazoa; phylum Arthropoda; class Insecta; order Coleoptera; family Scarabaeidae; genus Holotrichia; species Holotrichia oblita. The sequence continues at coordinate 1,698,615 of CM043018.1, forward strand.
TTCCGATAGCTTAAATTGCCAATCAAAATGATGATAGATCGAATCTTTGGACATTCCCAATTCCATTTCCATAAAACGCAACGATGATTTCGGTTGAATTTTGAGAAAATGACGAACTTTTTCGAAGCTCTCTGGTGTGATCGCGAATTTCAACTGGCCGACATGGGGGGTCGCCATTGATGTCTTCACGACCGTTTTTAAACTTTGCCATAGGATAAACAATCACCACCATAAGCTTGTGTTGCATTGATTGAAACGTTTTCTCGCGTTTGAAACAACATTTAAGATTGGCTGGTTTTGCTGTTTGAGCCTACTTTATCAGCGATAGCTTATTTTTTGATTTAGCCTGGGATAAATCGCCTTTGGTCTAGTCTATAGTCTCTCTTAGCTAGTAATCATTCAATGTGAATTGGTTTGTTAAGTTAGTCGTGTTTAGTTGTAGTCTCTTCTCTCTTCTGGAGAAAAAAAAATGCAATCCAGAAGTTACTCTCTTACTAGGAGCTAACGTTTAACGTGACTTGTAAACATGGTTCTAGAAGGAAGATTCACCAACACGTCGTCTGACATATTGACGTCGTGTTTGTTCCAAAAACTTGGATTCGTCTGTCGGTAAGACTTGTTTCCAGTCATTACCACCGCTGGTTCGATGCTCTTTTGCATATTTTAGTCTTTTAGCTTAGTTGCCACGTCTTAAGAGAGGTTTTCGAACAGCTACACATCCTCTTAATCCGGATTTAATTATTATATATTTTTTTAAGTGGTGGGTGCTTAGTTGCAGTGACTCCGTAAACTGTATCGCTTGTCTGGCTATTACTGCAACTGTCGCGGTGTAGTTTTTGTGTGTGTATGTTGTGTTCAATTGGCTTTGTGACAGCATCATATCGCCTTTTATGATGCCGCGCTGTTAATCACTTTGCTCCCAACAGCGAATGGCAAGTCGATCCGGGATTAAACTCTCTGAAAAAATGTCACCGTCCCTCCAGAGAATTGAACACCGGCGCCTATCGTCCTCTCACAACGATAGTCAGCCGCCTAACCAGTGTGGCCATCGACCCGTTATAATAATAATAATAATGGACTTTATTACAGAGGCGGAGTCTAGCTGTAGCTGTTCAACTCAACCTCCAAAAAAATAATACACAGAGTAACCAAAAAATTAGCAATCTATTAAATAATTAGCTAACTAACGAAAATAATAAAAAAAATATTGACAGTTCTATGCTACTCTATCCAATAATACATAAAATCAATATGATAGTTTAAGAAGTAAAGGAATCAGATTCGAAAGTGGCGCTCAAGATCACTGCTCAATTATTAGTTGTTTCTTAATAGAGTTACAAAAAGCATATGTAGCTGCTCTTCGTTTTAAGATTATCAGAAAGTAGAAAAAATTATAACTGATAACTTGAGAGGATTCATCTTCAGACAGTGTGATTTAGAAACTTTAACTAAATTATCGATATCTCAATTTATAAGGTCTGTAAATTGCGTTATTTGACTGGCATTGAAGTTATAATATAATTGACTATCGTCAGCAGAGAAGTGGGGTGTGCAGTAATCGATGTTTTTAGAAAAATCAGATGTGTATAATGTAAACAGTAGAGGAGAAATTATTGAAGCCTGTGGGGTGCCATTGGATAGTACAATATCCCCGGAGTAGTTTCCGCCTATATATACTTTTTGTGTTTTACCAGTAAGGTATGACTTAAATAAATTGCATGCACTCAAATCAAATCCAAAATATTTTAGTTTGGTAATTAGTAATTCATGGTTTATCGTATCAATCATGCCTTAAAGTAATCTAATAAGGTCAGTACAGAGATGTTGTCTTCATCCATGGCATAGATGATGTCGTTGGTCACCTTAACAAGAGCTGTAGTAGTACTATGATGTTTTCTGAAACCTGATTTTACACAGGCGGGCGTGCACCGCACAAGGGCGACATTTTCAAGGGGGCGGCATCGGCGACAAAATCATATCGAAAGGAAAACAAAACATTGTCATAATTTGCATGTCTACAATTGTGCAAGGGGCGGAAGGGCGGCATTTTCAAGGGGGAGGCATCGGCGACAAAATCATATCGAAAGGAAAACAAAACATTGTCATAATTTTTATGTCTACAATTGTACATTGGGGCGGCCTAATCGGTGTTTCACGCGGACGTTCAAACAGCTAGCGGCGGGCCTGATTGTACATCTGGTAGAATATTCGTTACTTCAAGATAAGTATGAACTTGTTCTGCCATTGCTTTCTTCGTGATCTTTGAGAATAGAGGAAGAATGCTTAAACACGTTGTAAAAAAACATTGGTTAATTAGGCACCTGCCTTATGTATTCAATAATTTCTCAGAATCTCAGAAATATATCGTAAAACATCACAATTGTCAAAGAATTAAAAACCAAATTAAAGATCGTCTTAACTTAGTGTAGAAGCATGTACGAGGAATCCTGTAGCTTGTTCTAAATCTCGTGCTAGTTCTCCACTTACAGGAAAACAGTTACTTTTAAAAAGTGTTTATCAACTCTGGTAAGCTTGCTGGATCGTTCAGATTTTGCTATTTTGATTTGCAAATCAGTAGGAAACCATCACCTTAGATATTCTGAAAATGGCTGCACAACTTGAGATGGAAGCATACCCTGACCTAAGTTTCACTATCGACTATTAAGTGATACCAATATTCTGGAAATGGTTAAGCAGAGACAGCTACTACACGCATAGGAGACCACATCTGAAAATGTTGAAATCGCTAAGATAGAGACGCAATTGCCTACTGGGACTTCTAAACTAAGTAGTGGAATAGAGAAGCGATCACTACCATCTGCACTAATCTTTCCATACATATAATCCAGCTATCAACCAAAATAAATGAATTATAGGTTTAGAAAAAAATATAAAATTTCCTCCAGTAAAAATACAAAATTCATGTAAATAAGAAAATACAGCGAAACATCCCCCTCAGTTATGCAACATACAAGAAAATTGACAAGCTGTTAGAATACTTCGAGCAGCGCTTCTTCCCTTGTTTCGTCCCCGTGTATACGTCATTTTATTAAAAGCTTTTTTTCTTTCAAGTACGAGAGATGTACGAGAGACGCAGGTAACTTTCACCCCAATTCCCAAAAGCGTTGGATGTCAAAGCGAAAAAGAAACAGTACTACTATATAGAGAAAAGAGGGCCGGTAGGCGGGTGCGTAAATAAGAAACTGATGAAAATATTTTGGATAGCGGAACGGAGATGCCGGGCCGGAGACGTCCGGGAGACGGAGAGAATTGTGTTTTATTAAAAAATAGCAGGTTTAAGGACCGCCCGAGGTAAAGACTGTCGTGCGACATTCACCGTTCGAGTTTAGAGTGAAATATTGGCGGCATTTTCCGCTGGCGAAGAAGTCGACGTGAAATTTTAAAAATGTACCGGAATTAAATTTTCGATAACTCCGCGTAAAATGGAAACTCTATTATGATATTCGAGCGGATAAAAAAAGATATTACTCCTATAAGGGAACGGTTAGGATGTTAAACAGCAATTTGAGCTTCTTTTTTATATAATCTAGAAAGCGTTTGATCCGTATAAAGTTCGTAATTGATTCCTTTTGGTTTTTAAGAAGTGCATACGAGCTTATCCAATTTAGTAGTGAAAGAGACATGACGTTCTCATACTCAACCGACCCAATTCAAACAACTTGTACTAACGTTAAAATTCGATAATACAAGAGATTCGCAGAGTTATTGAGTTTAGAGCTGCTCCTGCGAGTGTAGAATGAATCCGCATAAATAATAAATAAAATCGGTCCCAAGATAGAACCTTGAGGTACTCCACGTTATGATCAATGGTATCAAATGTCCTACTAGAATCTAGCAGGGGCCAGAACAGAAAGCATTTCTTTGTCAGGTATCGAAATTAATCCATCAACCACATGGTAGGACAGCAAAGGTTCAACATCTTAGCATCTCTCTTCAACACATTTCTATCCGACACCCTTTAGGTGTATACACTGTGTCCAAGATAAAAATGAACTGCATGGGGATCTCGGAAACGGTAAGAGAGACAAAGTTGCTTAAATTGACGAAAAGTTGTGCATTTTCAATTAAGTTGTTTAGTATTTGAGCTATTTAGGAAAACGCATTTTTTTAATTTTCGGTTTTATTATTTGCTGACTTTATTTTACAAGTTATCGAAAAAAAATAAAAGTTCTTCATTGGCACTTTTATAGTTCTACAAGACTGTATTTTTATATTTGTTTTTCGACGTTTCGTTTTTGAGAAACCATCATCAACTTCTTTTTTTATATGACCGGAAAAAAAAGGACATCCTGTATTCGATGGCATTTTTCATTACGAATGCAGCGCATTATAGCATATTATGGAAATTACTTTTTCACTCAAAGAAGTAAATTTATTTATTTTTATATTCTTTTAAGAAGTAAATTTATTTATTTTTATATTCTTTTATTACTATGTAGGCCTGGTAATAATGATGCAATATGTAATGTGGAATTCTGGATTCAAAAATGTTGGGTCCGTTTATTTTATTTTATATTTTTTTGGCAATGGTTAATAATTACTAGTTTCAATAAGATGGTGCTCCAGCCCATAATGCTAGACTAGTTTGTGAGTATCTTTCCCAGAAGGTGGATTAGTACTCCCAGTGAATAAGTGTCCTGGCTAGTTCTATCTCCGGACCTATTTTTAATATAGCCCCAACAGTGGGGCTGTTATTGTGCATTATTATTACAAGGCCTACTATAAAAGAACCTAAAAATAAATAAATTTACTTTTTTTTGCCAAAAAGTAATTTCCAAAATATGTATAATGTGTGATATGCATCGTTGAATTCGTAATGAAAGAGGCCATCAGATACAGAAGGGTGTACTTTTTTCTCCGGCGATATAAAAAAGTAGTTGATGATGGTTTCTCAAAAACGAAACGTCGAACAAAAAATATAAAAATGTTGTAGACCTATAAAAGTGCCTAAAAATGAAGAACTTTTATTTATGTTTCGAAAACTTGTAAAATAAAGTCGAAAAATAATAAAACTTAATTGAATTAAATAAATGTCATGTAAAAGGTCACTAAAATGCGCAACTTTCGCCAATTTAAGCAACTTTGTATCTCAGCGTTCCCGAGATCTTGTCACAGTCATCTTTTCTTGCTTCCCGAGAATCGGGATCGTCGAATCGTACACAATAACAGTACCACTTAAGGAATGATGTAATTGAAGTTGTAGTTTCTAACGTTGGCACTCTGTAAGGTTAGGTAGCATTAAATCGCTAATCAAATAAGCTTTCAAATGATGTGCCACACTTTTGGATTTTGGAATCACACGTAATGATGTTTTATTCCGCTAGAGGGCGCTAAAGTGATGTAACTAGCGATTACGAATTACTGAATTCCTCGTAAAATTATCTTTTGAATAGTTTATCACACTTGGTAATGTTTCAAGTGCCCATAAGTGACCGTAACAGCAATAAGTACGGCCTAGCAGCTGAAGAGGTGTTCCCTATCATAGCCATCCATCCAAAAGGATCCAAAATGTCCTTCGCAACAGCTAGCCCCTACACGAGCAAGTCAATATTAAAGAATCTTGGTTGTTCTCTAAGAAAGAGTAAGCTGCATTTATCGAAAGTTGGCGATGAAGTAAGTCTGAATGCTATACGACGTCGTAATTATTATGGATGGAGCTTCACAAAGTTGAAACCTTTTTTTTTTCTTTTAAGAAACAGTATCTTGAAAAAGTGTCTGTTGTGGGCGATAGTCCATGTCGACCATGATGTAATGCACCATCATAGAAAGTAAGCAGAGTTCCAACATTCACACAATTTCTTAATTTGAACATTTCATAGAGTAGTCCATAGACATGATTAAGTGCTCTAAAAATAGCCTGATCAGTGGAGCCTGAAGCAATAAACCCAAACTGTGTGGATGATAGTATTTTGTGCTTCGTTATAGAGATTATTTGGATCGTATTGAAGACCTCACATTCGTCAGTGGGACTGAGAAGCATACTCTAAATAGACCAGCCAAACTATTAGGGTCTTCAATTAGCTCATTTTTACTGTCTCTTATAATCAATTTGTGTGTTTTTAGTATTATTATTGCTTTCATTTTTTATTATCTTCCATGCAGATTTAGATTTATTAATACTATTCTTCATCATTTGATCTTTCAAATTTTTCTTGGTCGTAGAAATTAAAGAATTGTACGAACGTTTCAAGTCAACGTATTCAGATTTAGAAAGAACACCACGCTTCCAAAAATGATGAGGATGGCCCAGATTATCGGATGCAACCTTGATTTCATCAGTAACCCACGACTTGTCTGTCCTAGAGGACGTAACCGGACCAAGAGGAAATGCACTGTTAAAGACATGAGTAAAATTATGAAAAAAGTTTCGATCAACTTGCTCTCTAAAATGCACCATTTTCGAGATACAGTGTGTTGAAATTTAATTTAAAAAAAATTGTTTTTTTACCAATTTTTTTTAACTCATAATTGGTGAAGATTTTAAAGGGGTTGTGGTTGTTTTTCTCCCCAACTTCTACGCCACTGGAAAAAAGTACGGTTTTGAGACGCCCATTTGAACCGCCAATGTTTTCTACACAAAAAGGTACTGTTGGTCATGAGCTCTAAAGTTGATCGTTTTCGAGAAAAATCAACTTTTATGTTGAAAAACATAGTCATGGTGGAATTTTTTAAATTAAATTTCAACATCCTGTATCTCGAAAACAGTGCATTTTAGAGGGTAAGTTCATAGTAACTTGTTTTCAAATTTTTGGACAAGCTATCACATCCTGAAATCCTGCACATATATTATGAAACACCCTGTATCATTATTGTCGAACAAATTTAAGCAAGACAATCAAAAAATACATTAAACTCAGATCCGGGAGATCTATATACCTACACAAATAATGACAACAGAAGTATGAAGTAGTCTTTATGAAAAATGTTTATTATTAAAGTTTGTTTGAAGACGGTTTGGCCTAGATGACAGCTTCAAGGAGATAACGATCCAAAAAAACACGGGACACGTGTTTCGAGAGCATTCCCGAGCGTGTCCCAGTTTTAATTTTCTTTCAAGTTTTATTCAAATTTGAGATCTAGCTCAGCAAACTATTGTTGTAGTTGCCTGCGTTGAAGTTTTGCCCTCTTGGGTCCTTCTTGGATAAAAATTGTTTTTCCTTTCAAGATATTCAATCTTAACACATTCGAAAAAAGATATAACATTATTAAAACAAACTTACCTTTATTGGTGATCATTTTATACCTTTTCAAAAAATAATTTTTTCACTATTTATTAAGAGGACAATAGTCATGTATTAAAACAAATTTATTACGAAAATAATCCTTACAATAACTTTACATTATAATCCTTACTTAACATCTTAGCTATTCTCTTCATTTTATCTTTTAAGGGATGATTCTTATTAATCACGTTATTCAATAACTCCCTAGCCTTCTCAGCCTGATTCTTCTCAATCATAGCCTTACACATCTCCGTAATTGGTCGCGCCCATAGCTGGCGTCTCTCCATCAACTTATTAAATTGGCTCTCTCCAGCTCTCTCATCGCCGTATAAGAATTCGCATCTCGCTACTATTAAATCGAGTTGTATGACATCTGAAATGTATACGCAAAAAAAAAACAAGAAACCACGTTAATAATCGTATTAGATAGGATTAGAAATGCGTATTACTTAAAAAGGAGACTGCCAGTCGGATAATTTATAAACGCCGACTTTAAATTCCCTAGCTTCGTGGGCGTTCGTCTTGTAGAACCATTCGAATACGGTCTCGAAAGCCTCCAGTTCAATAGCGTTATTTTTTATCAATTCCAAAGCTGAATCGAGCGTAGCTTTAAAACCTCGTTCCGTGTATTGTTTTTGTAATGCGGTGAAATCGGTTTTGAATTTGAGGGTCTGGAACTTATACAAAAAGAGGAAAAAGAGAAATTTATTCTCGTGATAAAAATTTCTTCCGTTAAGATTCTAATACTGGAAATTTTTATCTAATTCAATGAGAGATAAATTATACAAGAAATAAAATTTTATATTTATACCTGTTTCTTTTGTTTCTTCGTCATAGCTGTAACAAAAATGATAAATGTCAATTAGCTATGCACAAACATAGTAAAGAATTTAATTTAAATTTAAATACAATTTGCTTCATTTCATGTGTTATCGACATGGTTTCGTTCACAACGGATAGTTTTTCAACATGCTTTTTTTGTTCAACAAAGCTTTCAACTTTGTGGAGCTCCATCCATCATTATCACAAACTTAGCTTCTCTTAGGGAACCAGCATTCGTTAACGAATGATATTGTTTGACTCCATTTAGCGATAATACGAGGGAGCGTTTTTATATTCGCGGAATGGGGGATAAGGGGTGGAAATAAAAAAACCAAATTATTTTTCTTTTTCAATATATTCACCTGGAAGACGGATACATTTTTCACATCTTTCAATTAATTTATTTATACCCTCAAAAAAAAATGATTTCTCTTTACCTGCAAAATACGCCGAAACTGCCTCCTTGACTTCATCATCGGCAGTAAATTTTTTACCCCGCAGCTCTTTTTTCATTTTCGGAAACAGGTAATAATCACTCGGGGCCAGGTCTGAGCTGTAGGGTGGGTGACTCACAATTTCGAAGCCCACCTTATGCAGGGCAGCTAACGCAACGCGGCTCTTGTAGACGGGCGCGTTGTCGTGCAAAAGCAGCACACCTTTCGTCAATTTTCCCCGTTTTTTCTCTTTAATGGCTTCTTTTAGTCGCTCTAATATTGAAGCGTAATATTCTCCGGTTATAGAAACACCTTTATCTTTATAATCAATCAACAATATTCGTTCCGAGTCCCAAAATACCGTTGCCATGAGTTTCCCAGCTGATTGTGACACTTTAAATTTCTTGGGAGGTGCTGTGCCCTTTTTATGCCACTGCATGGAGTCTTGTTTGGACTCAGGTTCATAATGATGAACCCAAGTTTAGTCTCCAGTAACAATTCGACTCAATACACCATCCTTGTCTTCATTACAGAGGTCCAAAAATGCACGCGAACACTCTACGCGCTGTTGTTTTTGCGGCGGCGTGAGCACTTTCGGCACCCATCTTGCGCTGACCTTAGACATGCCGAGATGATCGTGTAGGATTTTAAAAATTGTTGTATCGGATACTCCAACCATTTCTGCGAGTTGTTTCTTCTTTAGTCGAGCATCTTCGAGTACAATTTTTTCAACTTTTTGGATAAGTGCTGACGCGGTCACCTCAATGCCCCTGCCCGGCCTCGGATCGTCTTCAAGGGATTCCCTTCCTTGTTTAAATAAACTATGCCACTTGTACACCATGGTTTTTCCTGGACAAGAGTCGCCGTAAACCAATGACATCTCATTCATTATGGTCGCGACTGATTTTCCTTGCCTGGTAAGGAATTTTATAACGGCAGGATATTCGATTTTTTCACTCTTCACTCCTCATTATGTTACTTGGTTGACGATAGCTCAAAGACTAACTATCTAATAACAATGAAACTTCGTATTTATACTAATTATGAGTCGCTGCACAGGCCACGCCCCCAGGGCGCCTAATCAGCCCCCTACAACCCGCTCATTCCGCGAATATAAAAACGCTCCCTCGTACATCCCAGACAACACTAGATACCGTTTCTAAAGCAGCAAACTCGAAACCAACAGTTCAGGAAATTAGAGAAGCAGTCCAATGTTAGACAAATGCACCATCTAGTGACGAAATTAAAAACGACACGCTCTTATAAAACAGAGTCTACATAAATAACTTCTACAAATTAAATTTGTCTTCTCATCGAACATGTACCGACCCCACTTTGGTAGAATCTGTATCATGTTGCTTTGCTTCTTTCACCGGCATGGATGTTGGGGGGTGTGGTAGGAGCTCCAAAAATGAGGTACGATTGACACTCCATTGTTTAATTGGTTAAGTTAGTTCACGATGATTCAATACATCTGTTCTCTTTCTCTAATTTTGCCTGACTCGGTATATAGCTGAAATTGTCAGGACACCCACAAAAATTGCTGTACAATTATAGTAATTATTAAAGCTTGTTACGTTTACATATTTTGCTGTCATTGTGTTTTACACTCATTGTTCTTCATTTTTATGAAATTTTCTTTAATTGTACTACCGACTACAACTGCTAACTTAGAGCTCGCTTAACAGCCCTTGTCAAATAGTTTCTGCTACAAGATGAAGAGATTACTGCGATTCCTTTTAAGAGACTGTACTGCCTTCTTCACCAACAAACAATGTAATATCTTCGGAATCAAGCTCGTAATATCTTTGCCAGTACAGTTTTCTAATCCTTTATTATCTAATAATTAAGAAGATATAATAACGGATTTTTTTTTCAAAATATCAACTCACATTTGATTTTTTTCCTCGTGCATAGTGTGACTGTCACTTTTCTAATACCTTAGCGAAGCTACATTCGAGATCTCTGCTGTCCACGATCATCAGAGGCTTCTCGATGGTGATATCACATCAGATAGTGTTCCTAATTGGCTTCCCTGCTCATCACTGACGACTTTTGATATTAATTTATATCAATCGTCGTAAACTGATGAACGAGACAGTTACTTTTAACTTATGGTAGCGATAGAAAGAGGGTAGGCCATGTAATTAACATTTTAATAATAATATATGTTACATAACTCGACTTATTTAAATACATAAACATAAAAAATTAGAATATTTTAGAGGAGAATGTAAAATCAATTGTATAGGTGTTAATTCTGTGCTGGCTGAATATGTATATGACGAGTTTATTTCCAAAACCCAACAAGTCCATTTTTTTTTCAAATATGTGTTATATATGGGGCTAGATGCACCGTAAAGTGCTAAAATCTGCCATTAAATCAAGTTTTGCTCTATAGGCAACATATCCCGACGTTAAAGAGGTACTACTGTGAAAATGGACCTAGTTAATGTGGCAGGGAATAGTAGAGGTTGTAGAAAGAAATAAAAAGTTAAGGAGTGGACGAAAATAACTGAGAAGCAACAGAGGTTTGTAAAGTTTCGATGTTTTGAATTAATGGCATTCGCAAATTGCACTTTTTTGAAAATGGCTCTGGACGACAAAATAAAAACTAAATTCGAAAACACATTTTTGGACTTTGGAACTCCTCAGATATCCTTCAGCAGACCGACAAAGACCGACGAATCTATCTGTCAACGTTGTCTCGACCAACAATAGATTTGAGACTTTTCAAGCTGGCAACGTAATTATCGCCCAACACATGAACACTTCGAGCTTCGTAAGCCGACATTGTAGCCTCGTTGAACGTTCATGAGATGAGATGATCGTCAAGAAAACGTGTTTGGATTACCGATATTTTTTGCCAACCCCTACATAATCCGGTGAATTCCTATACCGAGTATTATTTAACTGTTTGAGTGAAAACAAAAAATTATTTTTGTCCTTAAAATGTATGAAACAGTTCTTTCAATCGAGACCAATCAAAAGTAACGATAAAAAAAATTACTATGAGCTTATTTTGAATTATCTGTTTTTGGCGCCCAACTTGTGGGGCCTTCAATCACATTTAGGAAGTCTATCTATCAACGTTATTCTCGACTACCGCGAGGGCAGCAAAAAAGTTCGTATTAAAACTATAGAAAAGGACTGTCTTTATGCTCGAAAAAGGACGATACGTCAACAAAGACAAGCTAAAATTAGACATTATCCTCCAAAACTAAATCATAATAAATTAAAATTTTATTTTTTATTCAATTCATTTATTTTAACGTACTAGACTGCTGGGTCGGGATTCTGGATATCTGGTGCTATTTGAGGACGCAGATGGAGCGGCAAACCATTCGGCCACGATTTCCGATGACGTTTCCAGGCCGGACGATGCTTTCGACGCTTCTTATTCTGCAATTCAGAGCTTAACGATGGGATGTTCGTCAGCGGATGATATGTCGAAGCCGGGCTAGGTCCTGTTTATATCATTTAATCTGAGTCTCACTTTGTTAGGTCACATTAATGTTAGTTTGAAATTAATCTCGTTTTCTTTACTAATTTTCACCGAGAGCGACGCCATTTTGATTTTTTTCCCACCTAAATTAAATATTTGATACGCATCTAATCGTGTAATATATTTCATTTGTTTCGTACGTTCGAATTACATGAATTTCGAGGTTAAACCGTTTGAGATATCACTGGAATCGCCGCCATCTTAATTTTTTTAATGGAAGAATATTTTTTCTCGAAGTTGTGTCGATAACTACGATAACTCCATCATAGTTTAACTGTTCATTTTTATATATCTGCACATCTAGTAGCCAGTATTGTTTAGAATTAAAAATAATTACACCTTACCTTGTAAATCTAACACACCAGATGCTTCTCTCTTTTGTCCTTTCGACGTCCCATCATTATCTTCAGCAATATTACCTTCCAATTATGTATATGTTATTTAGATAATATAATATGAATAAAATTTAAATACATCTTACCATCGTCTGGAGAATTCGAAATATCAATCACTTCATGTGGTGGTTCCTGCTGAAAAATTAAAATAGAAATATTATCGAGAAAAAATTCAAAAAACAATCGCTTACATTTTTACCGGACGTCGAGTTAAATTGAGCAAATTTATCCCAAACATTATCCGGAGATAGAGGACCTGACATAACCTGCTTTTGTATTGGGATATTTTTACCGAACGAACCCACACCTCTCCCCCTATTCACAGTTTGAACGGTACTTCCTGTATTCTCGTTGGATTTTTGATTACCGAGTGGTTGTGGGGTCCCCATAGGGGAACTCTGTATAGCCTGCTTGGGTTTTTGAGCTCCTTGCGGTGATATTAATGCGCCTACAGGATTGGCGGTTTGAGCCATGTTTCTAAGACGATTTGTCATCTCTTTAATCTCAGATTCGCTAATAAAAACAAAATTTTCATAATTCTTTTTTAACTTTTTTTTAAATTTATACCTTAAAAACGCTGATTTAGGTATCTTATCTTGTTTGACCAGATCTATAAATAAGCTCAATGCATCCTTGAAGTCGTATTTGCATTCGACCAAGCATCTATATAAATATATTACCAAAAATAATAATAATAATAAGACAAAACATGGATTTTAAAACTAATAAAATAGATAAACATACTTGCGTGACCATTCGGATTTCATCGACGTAATTAGTGTTAACGTTTCGGCCATCTCCATCTCTTCCTTGGGGTTCTGCGGTTGCGGTATGTAGATGAATTTCGGTTTTGGTATTTTGATGTTTTTAAAGGCTCTCATAGCTTGGGTACTCGTTGCGTTCGTTATGTTCAACATATCGTTCAGGATCGTGTACTCCCCGTTCGCTCCTGCTAATAACACGAATGTCCTGCAGAAGCCCATGAGTCTATCCGATTCCAATAGGGAATTAGACGATTCTCGGAAAACTCCGGTAACGACCAAAATAGCCGTCGTTTCCTAAGATAAAATAATAAATAAGTTAAATTTCTTTAGCTTGTGACATACGAACGGATCGTTTTTCACACTGCTATGAATCGTTTCATTTATTATAAGACTGCACTGTATGTATTGTGATGTCGACAGGGCATCTAATTTAATACTTTCTTTCGGATGAATCAAAGCTTAATTTGAAATATTCAGATGGAATGAGAAGAGTTCACCGACCATCAAATAAGTGTTTAGATCCTTGATACTGTCAAGGCAAGGGGGAATGTTTTTCTAGACTTGGCATTGGATCCCTGGATCCCGAATTAATGGAATTATGGATTGATTTAAATACAAGGATTTCCTTAGATTTAGATTTAATTAATTCTACTACCCATTCTCTCTTATTACTTAGCGTCGGCGTCGTAAGAAAGTTCTTTTCGGAACTATAAAATCCTAACCATTTCATCATTGCAAGCTCTCTGGTACTGGGAGTCTCGTCCTTTCAAGTCCCTGCCCTAGTTAATCTGTGCAATGCCGCGAGAGCCGCTCCCTCCACCACTATGTGTAAGAGTGTGAAATCTAGAACTACCTCTAAGAATTAGAAGTCAATGGTGATAAGTAATTAATCGTTTAATAACAAGTGTGTGCAATTCTTTGCATTCAATTGCCCCCAAACTTCCAGACAAAACCCGAATAAGGAGAGATCCTATTATCATAACCTTGTTTTGCATGTGCTTGCTCTCTTTGCTTTAAAAATGAGTGGGAGTTCAGGGAGTCACAGACCCGCAGGCTAGAAAACCTTCTAATGATGCCACACAACTGCAGAAATAAGACAATAATATAAATTCAAAAAGACCACAGTATTGATACAAGGACAATAGTTTAGGGCCATTTGTAGTCTACTTTCAGCATAAGAATGATGGTGATCGTACAGGTATCCATTCCTTGAAAATTGGTCGGATAGCTCATAAGGAGAACATTGAAGGAATATTAAAGATAGTTAACAAGGGGAGATCAAGAATAGCCTTGAAATTTGAGAAATTTAATCAAGCTAACAGTTTTGTTGATAGTGGTGTAATAAAAATAACTCGGCATCATTTATTCCCTCGCACCTGGTGACCTGTAAGGGTGTGCTAAAAGGTGTGGATGAAGACCTACCAGAGGAAGAAATTAAAAGTAATTTGAAATGTGGAGAAAGAGAAATACTGAATGTATACAGAATGAACAGGCGTGTGAAAGATAAAGATACAGTCAGGTATGTCCCAACCAAGTCAGCGGTAGTAACATGTTTTTTTTTAATGTGGTGGGTGCTTAGTTGCAGTGACTCCGTAAACTGTATCGCTTGTCTGGCTATCACTGCAACTCTCGCGGTGTAGTTTTTGTGTGTGTATGTTGTGTTCAATTGGCTTTGTTACAGCCTTTTATGATGCCGCGCTGTTAATCACTTTGCTCCCAACAGCGAATGGTAAGTCGATCCGGGATTAAACTCTGAAAAAATGTCACCGTCCGTCCAGAGAATTGAACCCCGGCGCCTATCGTCCTCTCACAACAATAGTCAGCCGCCTAACCACTGC
Source organism: Holotrichia oblita (assembly GCA_023690525.1). Taxonomy (NCBI): domain Eukaryota; kingdom Metazoa; phylum Arthropoda; class Insecta; order Coleoptera; family Scarabaeidae; genus Holotrichia; species Holotrichia oblita. The sequence continues at coordinate 1,713,617 of CM043018.1, forward strand.
GGCCATCGACCCGTTAACCCATAACCCATTTTGATATATAAATGCCCATTTGAGGTAAAATGTTACATATGCCCAGTAATACAGTGTTATAATTACTATGAATATGGACATACTAGAAACCATTGTAAGGGAAACCAAAAGCGCTTCCGTCGCAGCGAAATGCATGACAGTAAGGAGCAAGAATGTGACAACGAAATAAAGTGTGCCAATTGTGAAAAGAATCACCTTTCTACCCATAAGGAATGTGAAGTTTACAAATTAAAAAAAGAAATTAAGAATAGGATGGCCTGTGATAATATCACATTTTGGGAAAAAATGAAACGTTATCTACCAGGGCTTCGGAGTGTGGAAAGACAGCGAACTGCTATTAATAATAATAGCTACTAATTTCAGATAACAAGGACATAAAGATTCAAAAGATCAATGACGCAAATAACCCCAGGGTATGATAGACAGGCTCATAAAAATCTGATAAGCCCGGAAGCTATCCCAATTAAGAAACCAGTTTTTTTATAGTCAAGGAAATAATATCAACCAGAGCAAAAACCTAATTTGCCAACGATGTCAAAAGACCCCTCCGGTTTCTGGGACATCAAAGGCTCAACCGGAGAACATAATTCAACAAATTGAAAGTTTGACCATCCATTAAAAAGTGTAAGCAAAATTAGCTAACAGGAATTGGAAATAGCAGGCCTCCTTCGTGGCATCAAAGAAGGACTTATCCAAACAATTTCTTAATGAAGATAAAGCTATGAAAAATGTTTAAGAGACTTGAGTATAGATGTAGCTTGTGTAAGTGAGATATGGTTGAAAGACAACCAGCACTTCGCAAATAAAGGCTGTAAAATTATACACTAACGAAGAGCCCAACAGATAAACGCCCTCCAAACTGAACTCCTCAATCACGGATTGCATCCCCTTCAATACTTCTAGTATTTTGGCTGAAGAGGATGAGAAGCTATTCTTGTTATTATACAAATTCATCAAAGCATATAATCCTCTTTGTCACTTACTAAACAAAATTTGTAGAACTTTGTAGTAGTGTTAGTTTGTAGTGCTATCAGTACGTAGTGTAGTTTGCATCGCTTTTGCTTTTTCGCTTGACATTATTATTCATTCGGACACAGCTTTGAGCTTTATCGCTCAATCCTCATGTGCTCGGCTATGGCTGAGAGGATCTCTTATGGATCACCGTGCCAATAAGAAGGAAGAAAAGAATTACCTCTAAGGCTGTAGTTTAGGCATGTTCTCACACCCCAGGTAATTTATATCATGCGGCATTCCTAGTTATGACTTGTGAGACCTTCTGGAATCAGGATACTGATGTACAGCCATCGCAGTATATTTGAGTTGCAACAGTTGATGATATCTGTTATATTCGAAATTTTCCTCTCCCTAGTGAAAGATACAATCGTTTTCGCTGAGTTGATGCTCAGCCCCACTGATCACACTATTCATTAGTAAAAGGATATCCTTGAAAATGTAATGTTTCTTATGCCATGGAATATGCCATTTTTCACAACACAACGCAATTTGGATCAGAGCTATCCTCAACTAGTCAGTTCAGCCACCGGACCTCAATCCATTTGAGAATCTCTGTGAAATAGTGAACAAGAGGATCGACAGAAAAAGTGCTACCACAGACAAAGATAAGTTATTTGAAACTGCAAAAACAAGGTTGGTTAAGTACCTATGTTGACGAATTTTTTGGGCTATTACCTACCATCGTTTGTCTCGGTGTTCAAGTTTAGGTTTTTAATCTTTTCTATGAAGTCTTCTGTGTTGGTGATTGTCTTGATTTCATCATCCAACAAACGTCATCGTCAACAACTTTTCGTCGCAAATTAGTACCTATGTTGTTGTCAAATGTACACAAATCTTTTGACATCACAAGATTTAATTTCTCAAACCATTTTTTAATTATTGAAAAATTAGTGTTTTCAAGATTTCAAAAATAAATGCCCGAGATCAATCAAAATTGCAGTAATATATACTTACTGTATAGGACATTAAATCAGCTGTAAAACTGAACGGATCATGTTCAGTAACAGGCAACGAACACAACGTCTGCATAATTTTAAACGATCCCACGAATAATCCTTACGACTTTTTCTAAAAATCAGAAATATGATTTAAATTCCTGAAATCTTTTTATAATTCGTTAAGCTGCGGAAAAGCAATATTTAAATCGTACAAAATCAAATAAAATCAAACTCCTTTGCAGTTAACGAAGTACTTGCGCTGGTATATACATATTAGTCATGGAAAACAATGCATTCCTATGATAAAAGCTCCTCTAACACCGTCCGATTCTATCTGCGTCATATAAAGTGAAATAATGCTCCAAAAACTGATCGGCAAGAGATCGAAACCTGTATAATTGCATAAGAAATTCCTCCATGAGCGGCAGTACCCCTTCAATTGCACATTGATTCCGTCAATTTCTCCAACTTTTGTTAAAACTTCTTAATCGCTTTCCCATATGTAATCTCAAGTATAATTATCGCAGATCGATTCCCATCCAGCCATAATTCCTACGCTTTTACGTAAATTTTAAGGTTTTCAATCTCCATTGATATCTTTAATATTATTATTCCTTAAATGGAAGTAGAGATTGGTGTTTTTTAACGCCTTCTAACGCTTTTACCGATTATAATGGTCCAATATCGTTATTGATAGTTTCAATTGTTTGAATTGCATGTTTTTAAGCTAAGTGTAAGATGTAAAAGAATAATTTAGGTTGCGATAAAGCGCAATATTCTTCTAATTCTGAAATTATTGCAATAAAAATCATGTTTTTTTAAATAATTTAAAATACACCTACCTGAATCGCAGTAAATTATCCAAATTTAAAACGCCAGTTTCAGAATTAAACCGTTTATTTAAGATATTCGTCAAATTAATTTGTATGTTGATCTTCAAATCGTTACTGCTAGCGTAACATAATTTTAAATAATTTTGAACTGAAATAAATAATAAAACAACATCGTAATAATTTTATTCATGAATACGTACAGGTTTCTCCTTATTAAACGGATTCATGATGACTAAATTATTAGTGCATAGTTCTGTATAGCTGCTCCATGATTTTTCAGCAAGAATGAGCTACGTTATTAGATGAATTATAGTGAACGGGTATGAAATGTAACGGCTGACAGAATTTCATCAACGTTGAAGTACTGCATCTCAGTCTAGATCGTCGACATTCTCAACCTTACATTTTATCTTTGAAAAATATAATTCATTCGAGAAAAGATTGAATATTTACCAGAACTTGATGCCAATGTGAATTATAATAGTGAGGCTTTTTAAATTTATTTAGCGTTCCTGTATTTAAATTGAACTGATTTATTTCTACCAACATTTTTGTAGGTTTTTTACATTCGGTTATAAGTTATAAATCAGATATTTTTCGATGTTAATAATACTGACAGTTAAAAATTATGGAGGTTAACAACAGTGAAATTATCTCCAAACAAACTATTTTAATCAGTGCTACCATATGTTATCACAAGAAAATAAATTAAAAATCGTAAGATTTCTAAATAAAAAACATAAATTAGGATTAATATTACTTTATAATGTGCAATATCAAATTAGGAATATTTAAACTCCAACAAGTATTTGTATTGTATTTTAAAATGAGAAAATTGTAGCCTGAATTGATCGTTAATTTACAGATTTCTACACAGGTATGTCAAAGATAACGCTTTATCAATAGACATAATCAGGTTATAAATGTCTTCTTTTACGAAAATAGTATTCATTTACTTTCAATAAATTAAATTAAAGCAGAATATTGTAAAATATATTGATTAATTAACACTCAAAAAGTGACATCTGATATACGTTTATTTAAACGCTAAGATAAACTAATCTAGTTCAGCACCTATAATTTCTGTGATAATAAAGCTATCATTTGACAGATGTCGCTATAAAGTAAACTTTTAACTTATTTTAATATACATAAAAATAATGAATAATTATTATTTACATATTTTAACAAATATTGTATAAAATACGTAGTACTTGTTTTAAAAATTTTATGAAAATTATCAAGATCAAGCTATGGAGTATAGATAGGTACAGGATGGGCCAGTTATAATGACGCATTGAAATTATGGCCAAACTAAATAAAAATTTAAAATTGGACCAGGTAAAGCTATGAAATTCTTTTCAGATAACTGTATAAAATATGATCGATTTTAATAAGAAATGAAATCAACAACTTCTTGAAATTGCCGCCAATATTTCAAATTTTGAAGCGCGCAAATATTGTTATTACCTGATGCGTATTTGCGTAAAACGCAAAAACTTGAATCAGGCTCTATTATAAATATATGTATGTCATTAAATGTCTTGGCAACTAATAAACGTTTAAA